>JAUUEB010505653.1:0-10190 GCA_032362205.1 Clione limacina | reverse complement strand
TCCTATGTTCAAACTACAGCAAAATCCACCCAGAGACTTTTGAGGAAATCGTGTAACAAGCAAGCAAGCATACAATTCAACGTATAACGTTATAGATACAATATAAAGGTACAACAATAATAAGAAGGAAAACAAAACAAATGTAAATGTTTGCAATTTTAACAAAATTGTGTACTTAAACAAAAACAAAACTAATTTAAATGTTTGCAACTTTAACAAAATTGCGTACTTAATCAAAAACAAAACTAATGAAAAAGTAAGCAACATGGAAGTCACACAAAAGCGTACTAAAATTATAATAAACAAAACAATGGTACGTGCTTGCATCATAAGAGTATCAACAGTCCTTACTGTAAGTTACAATGGATACAATATGCATTTTGATTAATATGTCAATGATTGTGTTTAATTAGAAGACGTAAAACAATAGAAAAACAACTTAAACATGTAAAAAATACAGAAGGTGATAGTAGCCCGAGAAAGGGACAAGTTGAACAGAACGTAACGAAAAAATAAAAATAGGGTCGCGACGGTGAGAAATGTAAATTATTTTTCTACGACAACATGAATGCAGTGTGAATCAATGTTTTTGTGTCACTTCCTACTATTATCGTTGTTGTGAGCTAAATTTATCACAGCCCGTCAGTGTGTAGACGTGTTGTACTAAAGTGGGTATGTCGCCTGTCAGTGTGTAGACGTGTTGTAACTAAAGTGTGTATGTCGCTTACAATGAAGGTCTAAGATATGGAAAGACTTGTATGCAAACTTGCCAACTTACTCAGATTTTCAGACTTCATGTAAATAACTTTCCCTAATACAACTATATCATTGTAAATTCAGAAAATCAAGCACACATGTCATCAGGCGCGAAGCCAGGGGGACATGGGGGGAAGTCCCCCCCCCCATTTGAGATCCAAAATGCTCTAAATGTTCACCATTTTTTATTGATCTCAAAGATCTCGGCTGCTTCGCGGTCATTTCTATAATAATATGCGTTATATCTCTAAATTTGCATCATTTTAAACCAATCTTAAAAATGGAGAATTTCGCGGCCATTGCTTTGATAATATCCAAGGTTGTCCCCCCTCCCATTTTAAAAATCATGACTACGCGCCTGCATGTCATTAACATACAATAAAAGTATGGATTTATTGCAATTCATAGAAGGAACCAGTCCGCTTCCATGTAAACAACAACTAAGGATATAGTCACAAGTACTACCAATCCTCAAGAAATGCACCTGAAAGGAAAAGGGATTCAATAAAAAGTGCAAAAAAACAAATACAAGAAAAAGAAAGTTAATTTGCATTCTTAAGAGTTTAAGTTAAAAATTTCTAGCTTGTAACTTAATTATATCTTTGTGATAAAGCCCGCTTATTCTATAGTCACTGCGATCGTTGGAAAAGCAATACACTACCTTTCAATATGAGATCCAGTGTCACTAAATCCAAGTTGTTGCATTATTGGTCCAGTTTGACCTCTCATGAATGTCTGTTGAAAGACAAGATAGGCAAGATAATAAAGAGATAGTCGATTAGTTAAAAAATATTAACATATTTTATACATCTTAACTTGATTTAAGTATAAACATCGTTCTTCTTGCTGTAACACGTTGTCAAAGGAGCTTTTGTTTTTTCGTTTTAACTGTTTCTGTTTCTGTTTCTATATACATTTGTGCCAACATTCTGGTTAATGAAAACTGTTTCATTGTTGATAAAAGGATAACGTCATAGGTCTTGCCACTGTTAAACTGTACTGTTGTAAACAGTTCTAAAGGTTTCGTTACTTGAAAGATGATTGACTTGCTGAAAAAATGTTCTGCCATAGGTTTGGTAAATATTTGGTAATGTGGTCGAGCCCTCGCGTCGCAAATATTACTTTCCGGTTAATACCTTGGGATAGTATGTTCACCTTGTTTCCCACCCTTAGGGGAAATAAATAATGTATAACCGTTTGCATTACTGATTGGCCTGTCATAGGTTAGGGGAAATATTTGGTTACTATAAAAGTGTTTATATTGTTGGTAAAAAGGTAAATCATAAGCATATTTAACTTCATAAATAAACTAATACTGTAGTAGGATGAGTAGAATACAATAGATATCTACATTGTTAAGTTAGTAATTTGGTTAAGCTAAGTTAAGAAACAAAATTGCCACTCATTTAGCCGAGTGATAAAGTTATCTGTTTAAAGAGCGGACGATCATGGGTTGCAATAATTTAGATAACAAAACGTTCAACAAGTTTTTGACAAGCAGGTACCACGTTCGTTCTGATCTACCTTCCACAAGCCATAGTCAGGATCATCTTTAAGCATAGTCTTGATGTAGTTGACACCTCCACTTAGAGCAGCCTTCCAAGGAACGATGTGCTTTTCCTTCCCCAGATAGGACATCATGTCCAGAGGCACACTGTATGATACCATACCAGCTGATGCAAAAGTAAAGGCATCATTGAGCAGACCAGCTCTATCAGTGACACCAAGAGTCCAACTCTACAATGAGAAGTTGTATATGATAAAGAAATCTGTTTAGCATGAGCAAAAATTAACATCTCGTTTGAACATAAATGATAGGGGCTAAGCGTCCATATAGTACAAGAACGCACTGCTTGCCTCATACTTTGTGAGCAGATATCTTCAAATACTTAAAATTTTCAAGCCTTAAGAATAGTTAAACAAACTCATTAAGGGAATGAAAAGTATTCATAATAGTCAAACATTGCTTTTTAGTTGAATACGCCATCTCCGTTTAGGTTAGGCCCATACGCGCTGGCAGCTTGATCAGGTAAAAAAGCCAACATTTCCCCCAAACTTTTCCCTTGTGCATTAATAGATAAAGAATCAATTTACTTTGACTTTCAACACCACAGTCATAAAACCACATTAAAATGATACTTCAACCACGAAAATAATAAAAATGTGATAACCTCATAAGGAGTTGACTTGAGATATTGCGATAAAGCCGTCCACTGACTGTCAGGATAGAGAACTCGGTAGAAACCAACTTGATCCAGGTTGAATTTGATCCAATTGGTATTTGAACTGAGACCATACGTGCCGCTGAACTCAGCTAGTAGAAGAAAAAAATCACGAACATTTGTACGATAACACTTGAAGTGGCATTTTTTTCAAATCTATAATAATTTGATTTTTTAAAGTTTAATGCTATTTTATTTCATTTTGAAAGGATTCTTAAGACCTTATTTTTCACAATATGCAGCTGTGCAGGTTAAATTAATCCACTGTCGGTCTGTCGGTCTGTCGGCGTGTCGGTCTGTCGGTCTGTCGGTCTGTCGGTCTGTCGGTCTGTCGGTCTGTCGGTCTGTCGGTCTGTCGGTCTGCCTGTCTGCCTGTCTGCCTGTCTGAGTGGTGTTCTTCTGTAACAGCAAATACAATATATCCAAAACATATTATTGCATAGTGAATGTAAGTCTTCATGTCAGGCGCTATGATCTGTATCTGGAACATTCGTTTTGATGGTCTTGCTCTAATGACTGTTGTGCAATGTCATGTTAATAACAAATCTTGATTGGCAATTTCCTCCAAACTGACAGTGAATACTATCTCCGGTCACAATGTCGTTTAGACTGCTTGAAGTTTGGGAAACAGTTTAACAACAAAAAATTATAAAATGTATATGTGAATTTGAAGAGTAATTTTGCTAACAAAGCGATGGCGATGTTTCACTTTTTGTTGGAAGTATTCATTTTCCAAAAAAACTAGCTGGTTTATACAGCCCTTAGGTAAGAGTACCATTAATATGTTTCACGTGAGGCACCACCTGATCATCAAACATGGATTATCAGCATAAGAGCTAGAGACGTTGATCATTCTGTCCCATGTTATTCCCTGCTTCCATTTTTGATCTATTAGTTTTATCAGGCATTGTATCCCATAATAAAAATAAATATAATGGAAAATGTACACTCTTCAATTTAAATGTTCACAAGTTTGATGTAAACTTATAGATTGATAAATAACATTTGTATGTTATGATGCATGGCATTACCATGGTGATAAACAATTTGAACTTACCGTCTGTCATATCCATAACAATATCATCAGATTGTCCAGCACTGGTATTAAAGGTCAAAGAGACGTACCATTTGTACCTGGAAATAATATGTATAAAGATTGCATTCTTGATTATGAATGATGGATTGACCTTTGCAATTTACATTTAAAGTTTCTTTGATTTGTAAGGGTTTTATCCTTTTATTCAAAACACCTTAAGTTATCAGCGACGGTTTCAATTAAACATTTACTGTGCTGCCATACATAGGATGTAAGATAGCAGACACCGAGCTGAATTTTCATACTACGAATTTTTAAATCCAGGCGAAATCAAACCTTGGCTTATTACGTAATTTCAAAAGGTCGATAGTATTAACCCGACTAAGATTTAAACCGGCGACCTCATCTCAAAGCAGACACCTTCCCGCTAGACAAAAATATCGGCTCTCATATTCTCAAAAAAGACCTGAATACTAGAACAGTATTATATAATACATATTATAAACATGTTTTTTCCGTAGATAGAAATCATCAGGAAGCAAACACACATCATAAAAAATATATAGTGCCGTCTAGAAATTAGGCTCATAAGCGTCTTGGTGACGATAGTACAGATACAGTACATATCATGGGCCAGAAAACTCACATTTGTCAACATTTTCTTTAAAGCACAAAGCTTGGTGACCGAGTGAACACGTTGTCTGCTCCAATATTGGAGAGTTATAGGCTCGATGCTAAATAGGTTATTATAGTTTTATCGACGATTTAAGATCTTGACGTTCCCAGACATTAACTGACGTTTAGCAATGCGATGTAAATGAAACCTCGTCAGCCTGGATATTATAAATGTATTTGATTTTCTCTCACATTTTGTTCTTAAAGTTGAGAGTTAGAATGGTAATGAAGATTTTTGAATTATTGTTAATGTCATAACATAATTTTATTTCATAAAACATAGCAAAGTCAACCTTACCCGAGTGAAGACGCAGTAGTATTAACTTCTGCATTTTGGTTAATAAGGAATCGCTTTTGTGTCGCCTTAACAACTGTTGTACCATTAGATAAGTTGTTCAGAGAAATGTTAATATATGGGTAGCCATCTTGGATTGTCCACGTGTCCATTATGTGCTTCACATTGAATTGGGGATCAACCTGGGAGGAAATATGACACTTTTTAGTTCAGGTAACTTGAACATCTTTGCTTTTTCAAAATAAAGTGAAATATTTATTGATGATAATTTAGATACTATAGACAACATATAACAGATAGCATGAAGAGAACTTCTTAAGATAATTTGATGGCCAAATCATAATTTAAAATTAATCAATACCTTAACAGGCCCGGTGGAGACAACTGTATATATTCTCAGCTCCATGAAAACCTTAAAAGCCTCATTTGCTAAGTCAGATAGCCACATAGACACCCGTGTAGGGGTTATTGAATATATGTAGAACAAAGTTTCTTTTCAAAGGATAAAAAACAAACTCATTTAATTTGCGCTTTCTTGATTGCGATTCAAGTTGTTTATTTTTAACCTACTGACCAAACAAAATTTAGATTAGCGAAGATATCATCCATGATGTGGAACAACAGTTTGAGTGGTTTTATCACACTTTATAGTCAGTAAAGTACTCATACCCAATCCCTTGCCTCCCAGGCATGAATATATGTTTCAAATTTAGGTGTGTATCTTTATTTTGATTAGTGTTTTGTATGTTTCTTTTGTTTTAGCTCAGTCCTACCTCTGACATTGCCTGCCATAGATCATCAGTTTTAGCATTTCCCCACATGAAGCGCTTCAAGTAAATGCTGACTCCTTTGAAGAATTTCTCCGTTCCCATGATGCTCTCTAACATTCTGATCACTGACGAACCCTGAAAAATGTTTGGACACAAAAATAAAATTGACTTAATAGACATTTGCTTTCTAAACGAATAGATTGGTTTTTATCCGACATAAGTAAAAAATGATTTCAATTCAAAGCACCTGTCTAGACGCAGCTCCCACGTAACGATGATCACGGTCATCCGCATGGTAGCCCAGCGCTCACCCTCCTGAGCTAGTCGGCTTCCCTTTCGAGTACACAGATTAATAAATCAACATTTGCTATTTCAATGAAGTAAGCCGAAGGCTGCTTCGCGAAGCAACGTAATCTGCATCATCAAACAGAAAGGAATAATGTCTAGCTTCAACAAGCTTGTGTCGTTACTATTTCAACGATAGGATAGCCGTTGTTCTGGTCATAAGAAATAAGCATTTGTACAAAAAAACGTAAAATATGTCAATGGTATACGTGCTTATTTCCCATGAACATGCGTTAATTCTATATTTGCAGCTTGTTCATAATTCGCACTTTTAACATGCATGGTTTTTATTTGTTCAACATTTTATTTCTGGTGTTAACTTATTTCTTTAAAGGACACTTCAGCTATTCAGAGTGCATTTTGTTGTCAATCTTTGACAGTGAATAATTAAAATCACCTTTGAATATGAAATTGCATCGAAGACGGAAGTGATCATGGCCGGGTCCTTGACGTCTACAATGATTGGATGAGAGGAGAGGGCGGAGTCTTGTGGCATCACGTAGAAGAAATCATTGGTCATGAACTTCTCCATCTAAAAAACAATCAAAAATATTTTATGTTTATGACAAATTTTACATATCACATAGTAATGAAATGAATTTGCTAATTTCTGATTAGGAAAAAATCATCAAGGAAGAAATAAATGATTGATTGTATTGAAAATTAAAAACATTGAAAAGATTTACAAATTTATTAGATATCCACACTTCAACATCCACGTATGAAACTTATTTCTCGATGATTCTCATCGGTGTCTTTATCAAATTTAAATTCAAACTGATCATATGTTTCAATATCACAAGAATTTACGAAATGTCTCCATCTTCAATATTCTTTTAACCACGTTTGTCAACTTACTAGTCCCCAATCTGTGTGTTTCGTAGCCGCACCAATGTACTCCATAAAGGAAGCAAACCCTTCATTAAGCCAGAGGTCGTTCCACCAGTCCATAGTGACAAGGTTACCAAACCACATGTGCGCCATCTCATGGGCCACCACGTGGGCTACATCCTCTGCAGAACCCAAAGAAGCCGATGCAGGGTCGTACAACATCCGTGACTCACGGAAAGTGATGAGGCCCCAGTGTTCCATTGCTCCGGAAACAAAGTCTGGAACAGCTATCAGGTCTGAAATATTTAGAATGAAAGTCATATAATAACATGATATGTACATGTATATACAGTCGAAACCCGCAACAGCACCACTAACTACATGCTAATTCACTACAATGCTGAATTTTACTTTTTCATTAACCTCACTGTAGTGCTATTTTGTGTTTGAAAAAAATCGTAGAGCTCATTTGTTTCGTAATTTTGACACATCAAATTTCAAGTTTTTAAGTTCTAATTTGAAAAGAATATATGATTTCCATATTAAACGCTTGGTTTCGGGAAAACCTAGTTAAAATCAAGTTGACTGAATGTTAAAGTTTTAACATTTTGGTGCTTTCTTTAAAATAGACGGATTCAGAGGAAGAATATTTTATCGTAAGAAACTCATCTGTGAGAATCTCAGTGAATGTGATGTTATGTTTTCTTATTCTTGAATTGATTACATGCTTAGAATCAGAAAAATGTTTGTTATCTCCGCAATAACTTATAAAAAATATACGTTTTCGAAAAAGCTGAATAGAATTTGTGAAACCAACCTTGTTTTGGTAAAGGGTATGTAATGTTATACAGTTCCTCGTACTTGTCCAGTGTATGTTTTGCCATTTCTAGAGCAAATTGACCTTGCAGGATTTTGTCTGGAGTCGCGAACACCCTGATCTGGGGAACGTTATAGACATCCAGTATTAGCATATAATTATGTACCCTATAGTTATGCGAATCTATGCATTATATTCATTGAACATGCGAAACAAGTCAAATCGTTCAAATCAACCTATGTTGGAAGTGCAAACAATATCACATATCCTTAATCTTTTCGGCGGTACGTTTCATTTGCGATCATTTTCGATCAATTCTGATGACTTTTATTTTTCATACCTCAGCCATGTTGACTAAACGTTCAAGATTTCTTTAGTATATCGCATAACTTTGTGTCCAGATCTACTTAGGATGAATAAAACCATATCTGGAAACACCTGACTAAAGAACAACTTGAATCTATCAGCTCATGTCTTAGGTTAACTTCCCTGAACCTTGTGTCTAAGATAAACTATCTTTTTATGTTTTAAGAAGTTTACGTTTTGTAACAAAAAACGTAAAGCAGATAAATAGTGGGTTGACTACAGGGGATTATTTTAAATCGTCCTTTAAGATTTATTTTCTCTACAGAGGGGTTGTCTCAAGCCTTCTCCTAATATACCCTCTTCTTCTTCTTACTTAAAGTATAGCATCAGAGATATATCTATGATATATTTGGGTCACCGTCATACTTATTTAGATTGTACAGATATCAAAGACCCGAATCAAACTTTATGGCGGATATCTGCTGAAGATCGATGCTTTTTCAAACCTTTTCGTAATTGATGACCTATCGCATCATACTTTGCTCTCTCTTTTCAAGCCTTTATGTTTGCCTCGAAGTACTGGGTCTAATTCGAGATATTCATCCGTTAGAACTTAGGTCCAGTAATTGTTTTTGTCCTTGGTAGTTTTAAATATTCCTCTTTTTATGACTAGAATAAAACGTAAATCTTGTTGAGGTACTTCTTATCGGGAATCTCGCAAAGTAAAACTGATTTATAAAGGCCTTATCTATATTACCTTGTCGCGAAATGTCATTGACTAATAACATCATAAATGCATATAAAAATATCACATTTGAAAAAAGTAAGGACATTTTTGTTAAACAAAATTCTAACTTTTTGTTGTGATTTAGTGAAATGATATGAGAAATATCTATAAAGTATATTTTGCTGATCTTTACTTACAGGAATTCCTCGACCGGATGTTGTACTTATATTGGCGAACTGACCTACAACAAAAGTTGTATGGTAGGTAGACATCTTCACTGACCGCTGAAAACTTGTTGCTACTATGTTAGCTCGACCTTCTTCTGGTTGCTGAGGACGTAAAAACAGTATTGACGAGCTTGTTTTTGATCCGCTAATTCAGATTATATTGATCCTTGCTCAGACTGTATACTGGAATATGTTTTTCCACAGAGAAAATTGATATATAATTATTTACTAACACACAACAGCCACAGATGAATGATTGGTTATTCATGGTTTTGTCTAATGCATTTTCCCTAAAATCATATCAACGAGGTTGTCAGTATCATGGCTCTAAAATAATCTCTTATCGAGAAACGTCAGAACAATTATTTTTAATTCCGATTGCGTGTTCTCTTTAAATACGTAGTGGACTGCATGACTCAAACACGTGTGGCAACTTCACCGTTTGACATGCCTAGCTTGTTTATTGTAATTTACAGGATCTGTTATTTACTCCCTTCTCAAGTAAACATAAACACGAACTGTCATAAATGAATTATCCTATTTAGGCCAAACATTTTTAATACCTTTCTGTGTGTAATTTTAATTGTGTTAGCCCTAGGTGTAAAATAAGAACTTCCGGGTCTTGACATAAATGGTATGATGAAATGAACAATGAATGACTAGCATTGTATTGCAGTCTTACTGGTCATAAGTATCTTACATATATTAGTGTGCCATCGATTGTAGACACTAAGCCTTAACACATGTAGACACAGTTTTTCACATGTAGACAGAGCTTTTAGCTCCGTACTTTTGAGTTTATGGGGCGTTCTAGGTATCTCAAAATAAAAGGACTGTCACAGTCTTATAAGAAGAAAATTGACTCAGAGCCGAAAAGTTGCCAAAAACTGCCAATTTGGTTGTAAGGACACGTTAACATTACACTAAGATCGTTAGCACATAGTTTCCATGTGTATAACTATGTTAAAATAACTGTGTAAAAATTGTAGTTTTAGAATTTGTTATTCTAAATTAAGAATAACAAAAACAACAAATAAAATCGCTTTGTTCATCTGACCTGTTCTACTTGTGGCATGTTTGACAAGGCTGTATAATCAGGTCTGTGCAGAATGGTGATGGAGTACTCTGCTTTGACATTTGGTTCGTCAAAACAAGGAAAGGCACGTCGGGCAAAAGTTGGCTC
>JAUUEB010505642.1:0-10190 GCA_032362205.1 Clione limacina | reverse complement strand
AGCATTTTACAAATTCAAGATGTTTTTCGTTGCAAATGTTAGTTGTTAATGTAAGTTGGTGATGTTGAGTAGAGATAAGTATTATAGAAGTAGAAGATATCATGCTGTTAATGTATACAAATTGCATGCAAAATTGGGGTCCTTCATTTTCTCTACGAGAAGAAACCCAAGTCAAGTACCCAGTCCTATCTTGGGGTCATTGTTTATGTATACTCAAATAAGCATTGTCTTTTAAGAGTGATACAATATATAAAGACAATTATTTTTTTTATTTTTCAATAACAAAAATAATGAAAAAGACACACTTGTATGAGTCCTTCTAGCGTAAATATAAAAATACTTGAAATCACCTAGTTCAGTCTGATTAAGACACTAATAATAAATACTACCTGGTTTTAAAAAACAAAACAAAACAATACTTGCGTTTATAGCTATGGAAGGTTTCACATATGACGTATGCACACGATGGTCAACAACTGCCCCTAACTCAGATACGCATTAATGAGCAAGCCCAACATAGGAAAAAAAAGAAAAGGATTTAGCGATCCCTCCTCTGCTTAGGTAGTATGTGAAAGCTCCATATCTGTAGTTGGCAACTTGCATAACTACGAATTATCCTATGACTAAATTTCAGTAAAAAGCATGTTTTAAGAATCAAATAGTGATTAAGCTAGATCTTTCAGAAAATATATAAAACTTAGTACATTCAACTTTTATAAACGTAAGTCTAAAAGTAATTTAACAAAAACAGATTCATTTATCCTCAATTAGTTTAAGGTGAAAAATTTAACTATCATGGATGTCAAAAAAAATAAATAAACATAAAATCACATATCCAGATAATGCTCACAGTAGAATACACTACTAGATTTCACACAATTTTCAGTTCACACAAAAATGATGAATTAATTAAACAGTTAAAAATTGTCACAATAAGGCTTGGTACACAATCTTTTCACACAAAATACAATTTGTTATTTTCACTTGATCTCATATTTATAGAGTGATAGCGCCTGAGATCTAGACAGACTCTGTAGTATAGCAATTTATTTTAATATTCAAATCAATACTGTTAAGCTCCCCGGCTGCATGATGTTCGACTTGTTGACCTCCTGAACAAATAAACATGGAATGTTATCAATGCGGAGCTCATGAATCTCAGCGACCTTTTAAACATTTGACTGTAGGTCAGAATGAAGCTTAACACATGAGCCGAACATATTTCATGGAAATAAGCAAGATTAATATTACTACTCTGCTGAATCGTTTTTACTTTTATTACCAAAGGTTGATATTAATAAATTGATTCGGATTTCAGATTGTGTGGAAACTTGGTGTGCGACAAGTGTGTCGTAACGTTAACTTAACAGTCCATCAAATGGTATTGTAGAAAAAAAACATTTAAAAAAAGAATTGCCTCAATGTCACCCATACACACTACGGCTTTTAATATCGTAGACGAACGAAATGGTGATTACATATTTCATATTTCTCATCTCAGTTTTCTCCTTACATGTTCTGAATTTGACCTGTCAGCAGAAGTATGTAAATTATCTCTTACACGTTTTGAGTGCACATCCTTTGCCGGACTCTCAAAGGCAAAATTAGTTGTGTCGGCTTCTCATCAATTTAAAACGATTGAAATGTAGAAATCGTCAATATGAAAGGACCGATATCATTACGTATAATCTGACGATTGGAATTGTACAATTCTTTTTTTCATAATTGTTTTCTTTCTGATTATTGCGAGAAAATTGAGTCTTAGTTACTTCATTGTACATAAGGTGACTTGTTTCGTAGAAGATCAGTAAATAAGATGTTAACTTTGCTATAGGGGACTTGTCTATTATTCTTAAAACGCTTGATCTCTTTTCCGTCCATTTTGTCCCGTCTAAATTGGTATTTCCTAAAAGACTTCATCCCTGATTCGACCATCCATGCGTTTCATTAAAAGTGATTGCCTAGTTTATAGAATTAACTAAAACAATGCCATAAAATTTTGTTGTTCCGGCTACCAAAAACACAGTCTTATTTCAGGACATAGAGTATGAATAATCTCAAAGATTTGCCATATTGGGAATGAAGTCTTGCGAAGAAATTCATGTAGGAATAAAATGTCCCACAGTAAAAACACACGTCTTCCGTATCAGCTGATTGTATACGCTGAATGTCAGTATAAGCTGGTCTCAACGCAGTTGAATAGCCAGTGCTGATTGGAAATTCACTTGGGCGAGACATGCCATAGTGTAGGCCGTGAGTTGATTACATTAGAGGCACGCTACACTGTCTCTTGTTTATTCCCCAGGTCAAAGTGACAAGATCATTCATGGGGGTATCTTGGTAGGAAGACAAAACTGGAAATATGTAGATGTATTTGTATACAGTGAAGTAAATAAATTTTAACTAACACAGTTTTAAAATAAACTTAGGTAGGTTAGAGTAGTAAGCGACCCTATATCTTTCGGCTTTTAGGTAGATTATAGCATCAGAGTAGAATTAACATTCACACTCATGCACTTGTCACTCATACTTAACCTCTTAAATACTATCAAGTCAATTAACAAAGCACAATTCATAGTGTATTTAAAATGGTTATAAATGTGAGTCAATCAGATGTTTTTTGTATCTTTAAGGGAATCAGCTTTGGTTTATTATTAAGATAACCCTGTGTCATGTTTTGGTAAAGGGTTATGGAGACATAGGCCCCCTCCCCCGTGTGGAGGGTCGCAAACATTATTGAATACATCGTCTCGCTCTGGGACTTGGAACTAGTAGAGGTAATAGGCTTTCATTTGCGTTATCCATAAAACATTTTAATCATCTTTTAATTCTTCAAGAATGTTGTCGTTTTTTCTAAGTTTTTTTTTAACGATACCATGTCAGGCAAGGGTGAATTTGTTTTTTAAAACAATGAAATATGTACCCACCTAATCTTTGTACGGCATGGTATCACATCCTTTTTTCCCAAATATTATAAGGGGTTGATCGATTAAATGTTGGTGGGAAGAGCTTTGTTGCTCATATACTTTAAAATAGATAAATATAGCTTGTTAAGTAATAAAACAGCATGCCTTTTCTCATGTATACAGAGTAAGGCAAGACTTATACTAACAATCGTCACATAGTCAATGCCATAAGCAAGGTAGAGACTTTCAGTGACATTAAAAGACGCCTCATGGGAAACATAGCATTAACACTTAACACTCCCAAATATAATATTGTATCATTATCATCCTAAAAAACCTAAACAGCATTGTGAAGTGTTTTTCAAATGAGCATCACCCATCAAAACATCACCAATTGTACGTGGATTATTAAATTTAAAATAACAATTAACATGCATGAATTCTCATAAATTGCTAAAAAGATATATCTCAATAAATGCACTTTTAATAAATACTAACCAACAAGGGTCATCAAAAAGATAGAAGTGGACGAGATAAAAATTAAAAAAAGGAAATGAAATGTGATCGAAGCAGGTGATGAGCAGCGATTTCGAAATGAAAGAAATATTTTACAATTCAGGGCACTAATTATTAATACAATGCAATGTAATTGAACAAGATTAAGACGTGTCTTGTGTTCTAATCCCTAATGGTTTGTCTGATACTTAATTATATCATCCATCGACTCAATACAGACCTGTTAAAACATTTTGCATCCGTTAGGTCGCCTTTCATTTTTCGGCATCGAACATAAAAAAATGCGTTTCGTTGCATTTTATAAATGATAATTTTGTATTTGCTACGTTAATGAGAGATTTAACAATAAATTGAATTGTATTGTAATTTCTGTGTAAAACTAATGTGTACGGACATTATGTAGGGTCCTATTTTAGCTCAACACAATTTCAAAATTGAACATCATGCGTATGAATGCATTCTTTTGAATTTCCGTTCACATGCGTAACAAAGATATTCTTAATGGAAAGAAGAAGGCTTACTTTTTAATTTCGGGATTTCCAGTTTGGCAAACACTATCCTAAGTGCATGAAGCCGCTTGGGAAATACGTTTTTTGTGAAGTTTCTCTTAAATTACATCCTCAAATTGAAATATGCATCAGAGAAATAATAAATGTGCTGCACCGAAGCGATTCAAAGATCGGGGAGATTTCTTGTTTACATAATTGTTTTTTTTTCGATTTGCTACGTTATGAGAGCTTTAACAATAATTTGAATTGTATTGTAATGATGAATGTTTGATTTCAGTCTTTGTATTGTAGCACCAAAGACATTAATCATTTCTGTGTGAAACTAATTTACGTGGACATTTAGTAGGGTTGGATGACAGGTGAGAGCTGGTGGCCTGATGTCGGTGGTTTGCTCCCCACTGATGTACAAAGTTGCCGTTCATAGTATCTGCCATCCTGCAGGGCCGGTGAGTTATCGGGATGGCAGGCCTCTCGGCTGTTTGGCAGCAGTGTCTTTCAGTCGAGAGGCAGAGGTCTGGCGGACGATGACTACTGGGAATTACTCTGTTTGGGCTTAACTGGCACTTGTGTCATCCAGCGAGAGGTTTGGGTGGGTAATCTCGACCTTGAACGTGGAGGGTTGGGATCTGAGGGCGAGTCACATCGGTGCTTTTCGTGTAGGTCGGATGCTGAATGCATCCAGGACTTAAACCACAGCGGTGAATCAGTAATTGTGGCTCATGGATTCCCGATAATCAGTCTTAAAGGTGGCTCTGCTCATGATTTAGATTTGTGTCAGGTGGCAAGGGAGCTGCTGGGGATCCAGAGCGGGCGGTACTGTTGGAACCCCCGAAACCGCAATGCGCTGCTGTGACAGCTGAGGATGGCACTGAAATAAAGCATGTGATGCATGCTCCTGGGCCACCGCATCTTGTGTTAGGATAGTCCAAGTCGCTTAGGGTAATCTAAGTTTATATAACATTATAAAGAGCTATGTCAAGGGGATCATGGGAATTTTGTTTTAAATGAAAGCCAAATTGTGCAATCTAGAGCTATGTAAAGGGAGGTCTGAGGGGAAAATGGAAGCTCAATGGTGCATTCTAAAGCTATGTTAAGTGGGTTCTGGGGAACATTTTGAAAAATAGAAGCTAAATGGTGCATTCTAAGCTATGTAAACGGGATATGTGGAGAATTTTGAAAAATGGAAGCTAAAGGGTGCATTTTAGAGATATGCTAGTTGGGAAATGAAAAATGGAAGCAAGATGATGTATTTTAAAGTTAAAGGCAAGTCCATTGAAAGGAAGGGGCTGAAAGCAGTAAAAAAATGTCTCTGTAAATTTTATTTTTCTTACTTCCAGCCTCTTCCTTACAATGGACTAGCCATCCTTACGGCCTCAGGCTTATTTTCTGGAACCCTGACGATGATCCATGCAATGTTAATATTGAGTTATTATTTTCATACTAGTGGAATTATTGAAAGGATTATGAAGGATAACCTTATAACATTTATAAAGAAAAAGAATGGTTTTGCAGGAAAGCCAAAACGTATTTTGGATTTTAGATAAGGGAACAGGATATCAGGAGACAAATCCTACATTTGAGCAATCTTCAAATACCTTGTTTCTCTCCTCTTCGTCCACATCAAGACGTAAAGTAGGCATTTCATCACCCCATTCAGGCTCACTCCATTCAGACTTGTCTTCCTTACTATGTTTCAATTTCTTTCCTTCTTTCACTTCAGATGCTGATCTTTTTGATTTTGGAGGAGGTGAAGTTTCTTTTACTTCCGCTGAATGAAAGGAGAAAAAATGCAAGACTTAGATAATGACAGTTCAATTCTATCAACTATTGACATGGCAATATATACGCTCTTGCTATTTATACCTATAAGTTCAATGCTATTTGTAATGCCTTTGGTCGAAAGGTTCAACTTGTTGCACTTTTAAAGTTTTGTGATATTTCCTTGAAAAGGTCATTAGGAAGTGTCCAATCAATTTTTTTTCCTGATTCCTTTTCCTCAGCCATTTTCCATTATAAATAGTCAACATTGTGACACAAATTGCAGATTTCCAAGTGTTTAAATTGCATCTTTGTTAGACAGCAGTTCACAAAATTCAAATGCTGTTTTATTAAAACCTTTTTCATCAAAATGAATACATTTTTGTTCCAGATCATTTTTTTTAATTCGTAATAGGTGGAACTTTTTAATGGGGGTGTCACATTAAGTATTCTCCATACTATTTCAGTATCTTCATGTTTTTTGCTCTTTTGCTTAGGGGTGGTGTTGCAGGAGGAGGAGGCTCTTCGGCTTTTTAAGATCCCCATGTTATTTTAGAATCTTCATACTATTTGAAAAAATCTATTATCTATCCTGTTTGTTGGTCTAAGTCTAAAGCTATTTGAAGATCTATATGCTTTTTGAATATACATTCCTACTATTTGAGAATTTCAATCAAGTCTAAGATTTTAAGATTGAAACAAGAAAGAATTAAAAAGTAATTAATTCAAATTTGAAATGGGAGGAAATCAAACTTTTAAGAGGCACATGTGTTTGGCCCTGTCAATGCTGTGTACTAAAACTGAAATTATGGTGTAAGTATTTATTGTGAAATATTAACCTTTATCATGGCGTAAAGACATTTTCTTAACACTTGTCTCCTCGTGAATGGCACTTTGCTCCCTGCTTGGTGTGCCTGGCTCCCTAGATGTACTTCTCCTTGATCTTCTCAATACTGGACTTTCTTGTTGCTTTTCTTTTGGAGACAAAGATCTGGAAAAAGCAATCAAAATCATTCATAAAAATCTACCATTCTAGGCACCTCTAATCAGAAAGACATCTTATTATAATGTAGCTAAAAGAGATAAAAACGGGGGGTCTATACACGTTTTTCTAGGAAGTTTTAAATCGACAAGTGATACTTTTTTTTATAGTTTCATGTGTTGCGGATCGTGTAGCTAATTTTTACGTTCTTGAAGATTAAAAATTGAGCCGTCCTGCGTTTAGCCGTCGTTGTTGCGTTTTCCTGTCCTGCGTTAAGCCTTTGTAGTTGTGTTTTCTGTTCCAGCGTTTTTGTGTTAATTGGTTTATGTAAAAGAAATATTAAATAATACTCTAACCCTCTGTCCTAATTGGCAAATCTGTCTTACACGTTCGGAGAACGGGTTATCTACTATTAACAATGAATGAATATCATGCCAAGCCTGGAAGTTTCCCAGAGCCAATTATACAAGCTTTGTGATATCATTTAACTGTGAAGATTTTATTGTTTTGTCGACCAATAATTAACACAAAAACGCCCAAGTATCTATCCCAAGAACGACCTGCTACTTGCATCGTATAACACTCTCCCTTTGATCAAACAGATGGTCCTTGCATTGGATCAGTCATTATGGTAATCACATAAGCCAAAGAAAAAAAATCAATGCACTTTACTTTTAGGAGATTAAACTTGAATAAAACGATTTTCAAATGTATTTATACGTATGTAGCGTGCTTGAGAATCACCAGCAATAGAAGTAGATTTACGACCTTGTGGGTAGTTTTTTTGGTAGTAGTTTTAGTAGTAATGGTAGTGGTGGTAATAAAAGTATCTGTTTTAGCCACAATGAAGTTATAGAGTGCGGGAAATGTGCCCATAAACAGACCAAAACACTAACATTCGCCATTTCATATTTACTTTACTGAACTATATAATGTTTTCAGTTCCAAATAGATTATAACCTAGTCTACCGTAGTCAGAATTCAAACAAAATAACATTTTCTTTCCCCGTTCAACCTCATCGTTTTTAGCAGGTCAATAGCAGGTTCTATCTGGATAAAAGATTTGCAATTTAGAGCAAAAAATCATAGCCCGAGCTATCTATCAGCGTGAAAACGGAAGAAGATCGATAAACTAAATAAATATAATAATTCTAGAGATCAAACAATCATTTCATATTGGTTTTCAACCGATAGCATTCTTATATGAGCCTTTAAACATAGTAGCAGTAGTCTGAGTTTTAATATGTATTTTTTCAAATAATGAAATGAAAACTTTAAATAAAATGAAAAAAATCGAAAAAAAAGGAAATCTGCCACTTCCGTTTTCAAGTTGTTACGTGTATGTTTGTGACTATATGTTTGTGTACTATTCACCAAAAGCACACATCGTTCGATTATGATTCTGTAATTTTTTACAGAAGCTCCTTTTATGGTCATTTGAAAAAGGTTGTCAATTTTTTTTCTTTTCTTTAACGAAATAATGACAAATTTTGATTTATTTGCCAAACATGTTTTTTTTAATTTGACACAATCGTCAAAAATTCTTATTATAATGGAGCTAGGAAACTTAAAAACGGAAGGGTCCATACATCTCGAAACAGAGGCTCTTTATTGATCCTCTAAAGATATTTGCCCCGTATTTTTTGACAGACAAATAATTTACGACTTTATTGTATGTCTTTCACGAATTGAACACATTTTTAGACCTAGGACTCTGCCATTTTACACAGAGGCTCTTATATGCCCGTTTGATTGGTAAACACAATCAGCTGATGTTAAGTTTTGATCACATAACATTAAGAATATTAATTGCATAATGGTTATACATTCACTAAATTGAGTTAACGACGGTTAATCACGAAATGGCATGTAATTGTAACTGTATGTCATATTGGCATGTATTAAGTTGTGCAGAAAGTAGTCTACGATTCGGAATAAATTGCTGTTATCTAAGTATTTACCATTATGGTACTGAATATAACATATTTCGATTTTTGAACAAATTTATACAAAGTGATGCGATTAACTTAAAGTTGATTTCAGCTTGCTTATTTAATGTCATCCAAAGTCTATTAGTCTTCTAAAACGTGTTTTTCGATTTTAAACCTTACTGGGTGTGTTTTATTCTAACGTCTTACGTTTTTAGTTTAGACTTTTTTGCTTTTGGTTTAGTTTGACTTTTTCGGTTAGTATACATGATATTATTAACATTTGTATGACCAAATATTTGAATATTACATATGATTTTGAATAACGAGCAAGACAATTATCATGCATTGAAATCTTGCCTTGGACTTTGGTTGAAACATTTGTCAACAAAACCACTGCACTATCATATTCATAAAGTGTGTAAAAAAATATATTCCAGGCAAATGATGTACCTTGTAACATTATAATACTGCCTCAATTATCTTTAATTTTGTTTGATAAATCTACGGTGTGTGGTGTGTTGCCTTTACTATACATGACATTCAAAATCTACAATGAATAGTATTCTTGAAGCCAAATCAATTAAGTATTGATTAGTTTCGTACTATGCCAGCCTTTGTGACATGACCGCGCCTTCTGGATATCGGTCATCCGAAGTATATTCTACATGTGACGTCCAAGAGCTTTGTATAACTCTTTCAAATTGACGTTTTTTGATGAAAATAGTTTACGATGAAGACTATATCAGATATTAATCTTAGTATTATTAAACCATTGTATAAATTGTTTCCACAAGTGTTCTAGTATCACATTGTTTACCCTAAAATTCGTTTATCTTTGGTTATAACAAATCAAAAAATTACAAAACCCAAATGGGAAATTTTTCTTTGTATCGCCTCATAAATACATTAAACCGTATTTATCAACTAAAACCAAGCATACAGGGTCCAAATAGATACGATAGATCATGTGATATATTTGTTGTTTAAGTTGATGATATGACATTGCATTCAGCTCATAAGCTGTATTATAGTGTGAATTTTTTTTCCGAATGAACGAGTAGTGTGGATTAACGTATCTTGTCGACTTCGCCATGTCTGTCTTGTCTGCGACATAATTTCACAGACTTAATTTTTAAGTTAATTCATTTTCTGAATATAACCGATACTGGAGTGTTGCTTGGTGTTAGCCTTTCATTATTTTTACACAGGTCGTGGAAAAAATAGTTTGTTTTTTCCACTTTCTGTTTGAAAATTTATATTCTAGAACGGTGGCTAGGATTATTTTCTTGATGTCTTAGCAATTATTTCCTACTTCCCCGTAGCTTTGCACATACTGTTATTATCATCAAAACAAATGATATCAAATGTAAACTTAAAAAGTATGTATTATAATAAGAAATAATAATTAAGAAACATAACTTAAATATCACAAATGGTAAAGACATAAATATAAAGAGGCAAAGGTTTGGAGCCTAAGGTGTCAATGAAAATGAGGTTGAGAGAGAGAGAGAGAAAGAGATAGACAGAGAGAGTGAGAAAGTGAGATAGATATAGAAAGAGAGACAGAGTAAGAGAGAGAGATAGAGGG
>JAUUEB010505631.1:0-10191 GCA_032362205.1 Clione limacina | reverse complement strand
CCCAAATTGGGTATCTAATAAAAAATCTGGTTTCAATTTTTCGCGAAGAATTTTTTATATTACAGGAAACTTTTCATTGAAAACTACAAAAACCTCTCTCTCTCTCTCTCTCTCAAAATATAATTACAAATATAGCACAATGCTCATTTGAATAAAAGGCTTATAAAGAAGATCTGCGCCTGTGAATAATGTTTGTACATTCTTTTAACTCTATATTATTAATCATTGTAATACTGAATATCCCAATCATGATGTAACATAACATATTGTTCTAGAAAGAAAAACTATAGATTGCGTTTTGTCGTCGTTGGAACGATTGAGAGTCCGAGGGCTCCTGTCTCTTATCAAACTACATTCATTACTATTTATTTCTATCATAAAACAGCACACAATCCGACAAGATAATTCTACTTCCGGGCAGTTCATCATATCTGAACTATGTCGTGATTACATATACGATTAGTGACGTAGGAACGCCTTCGCACGTGACCTTGTCATTCCTAAGATCAGGGTATATATCGTTACTGAATTTCGACTGATTTTTCATTGAATTGGGCTCAAGTTATCGGTCGAAATCAAACAGCAAATTAATATTTCGACAGAAACTTTGAATGTCATTCTTTTTGTAAATTGTTGCTACATAAAAATAATTATATTTCACGAAAAGATGGCTTGTGCTCGGTTAAGACTCTTCTGTTCGAAGTGAGACAACACTTCTCCACAGTAGTTATATTGTAGAGTAATGGATGTCAGTGGGGCCAGTGCGTATATCGAATTATAATGGCGTATTTCCAGCCTCCCTGGCCTTAATTTCGAGACTAAGAGGTCATCTCGAACAAGAAAAGCATAAGGAGTACCTAGAACCATGCTGGAACATTCTATTACATTTTGGAAATACAATTATCGTTAATGTTACAGAATGCGTCAAGGGGTACAAGACTTTCTGTTATTCCCAAAATCAGCCCCTTGAGCTCCTTGTTTCTTTTCGTGGAACATGTGAGCTTGTTATATTTTATAAGATTACATTGTTGAAAAGAAACAAATTTACCTCATTATAATTCGTTGAGACCTAATGGCCATAAAATCATAATATGTATGCCTTTAATAATAGTAGGTAAAAAGTTAATATATATTTTCTGAAAAGTAACTTTTATATATAACAGTATATAAATATATATTGTATAACACACAAATGTAACTCTTCATTACGTAAAATCTAAAAACCGAAGTGTTCAGCTTATAATATTTTTACAAAAAATCAACACGGTAGTAAGATATTTAGTTTTGCCTGTTTATTGGTTTAATCGCATCAAAGAAGTTAATCAAAATGATCAACAATTTTCTTATAATTGCTCTAAAGGTGTGACAATATAAAATCATTTGTTACTGAAGCACAAAAGTTAATGAAATGAACCTTCAAATCGGTAGCTTAACGATCACAATCAAACTCTTAACACATGCAAATGTATGCTTTTGTATTTGTTGTTTTCAAGGCAGCATTTATTATTGATAAGTTCTCTCCCACTAACTGGGGATATAGGCATTAAAAGATGTTTCTAAAGAGAGAACGTAAACATCGTCTTAATGTGACAAATGCCATATTCACGTTGTCAGTTAGGTCCTTGGAACACTCAAGATTCATATGTCTGGTCGTCGGACTTGACAGACACATTTTGTCCAAAGATGAGTCTAAATATAATGTTGATCGATTCGAGTAATGCCTGATAGGCGTCCTTTGTGTCTTGGGGACGATTGTAATAATTATCATAAAATTAAGAGTCATACCTTATTATCATTTAGATGTGTAACTTATTCAGATAAGTTGCCATGTTTTTTCTTCACGACGAAAGTATTTTTTGGCCATCGTTTATTTTGTTAGTTAGTCGTTTATTCAATGTCGATCTGTGTGTTCAGATTTCCTTTATTGCAACTCGCTATACGAACTTTATTATCACTGATGGGGATCTACTTAACTGACTTAAGTAAAATATAATTATATGTTAAAGCATTTTTATTGTTCAAGAATGGGATCACAGTTTACACAATCTGTTTCATTGATCTAAGTATGAAATAATATTTAAGAGCTCACTAAAATTGTATTATTTCATGACCGAAGTTGTGTCTACGGTCTTACTATGCATTTAACGCTTGTTGGTTGTGTTGTGCGTATTATTTGCGTGAAGGAAAGAACCGCTATGTTTTTTGCAGATGACCACAGCTGATGAATAATTCTTCTATGCGACTATGATGAGCTAAACTATGCTATCTTTAGTTCTGCTTTGTGCCTTACGTCCAACTTAAGGAAATTGCTGGTTTGGATATGTCGAGTGGCAAAATACAAATTCCTGTACAAACCTTACAAAAACGGTTTGGATAGGACATAAAATTAAATAGAACACTTTTAGTTTTTAAGATGATATATAATACAAGAAATATTGAATTCGCTAAAACTCGTTGAATACTACTTGGTGATCCAGACTCATTGGGCAATATATTCTAACACATGAGCTTATAGTATTAACTATTTAGCACAGTTAGTAGATATTGTATTTGACTTTATAGCTGAGAGAGGAGTGAATGCCCTGATTTCTGTTTCAAGGCAATCAGCATGAACTAATTAGAAGAAGCGGTCGATGTAACAAGAATGAACACGATTATTTGACCCAGAAAGATGGAGTGGTGAGGGTATCACACTTACTCGACTAGTTGCCGGCCCAAGCGACAGAGCTTGCTCATAGCCGGCCTGTGTTCCTTAACCATTAGCTCAACATGCACATGGACGCAGGTCAGAATAAAGTTCCACAATATCAACAGCGCTTTTAGGTCTAACGAAAGTGCGCATGACTATCTTTTATTTTAACTTGTACCCCATCTGTATCAATTACAATATCAACAGATGTCTTTAATGTTTCCGTAAGATAATATCACCGACATGCAGACTACATCGGTTTGCTCTTATGATGACTGTTTCTGAATATCCCCACCCACAATAATACCAGCATGCAAATAAAGTTTTTTTTTCGCGTAGTGAAGTCCGATAAGAACAACAAATGACTTGTTTTCGTATTAAAGAAGAAGGAATCGGATTTCAGTTGCACTTTTTACTAATTCACAATACAAAAGCTGCATGTACACACTATTGCATTAAGATAGTTGGTACAATTGGTGACAATTACTCAAGTAGGCATGAACGCCGTTTCATGTCAACATTCTTCTTTATCTGGGCAAACCAAACAGGCCAATGACACTTTGAGCTATTTACTCAACCATCAAGATACTACATGTAAACGTTCCTGTCAATGTTTTATCAAAAACGATAACATAATAATGGAAATCATTACATTTTTCTCTCACTGATTATCAATAATAAGTGTTCACAAAAACCAAACCGAAATGTTTCTTTAAAAAATATATATTTATCCGGAACTCCGCTTGTCATAGCATTCAGGAATCACAAGAAAACAGCTTCATATCTAAAAGACCACATAAGGTATTACTTTTTTTGTTTGGTAAATCCAACTAATCTTAGAGTCAGAGTATTATTTGTTTTCTTGTAACAGCAATCATTTTTGCAAACCAATGTGCGGTTTAGCAAGAGCCAGAGATGTTATCTTATGTAGTCAGCAGTGGGAGAAACCTCTTTAACTAAAACATAAATAGCCTTGGGGGAGTTACATAATCTGGTTGCGTATCCTTGGATCGAAAATGCCAGGAGTTTAGGGAGAAATATCGCGAAATAGCCGGCTTATACGTGATCGTTTATGGTGTAATATAATTGAACTATGAATAGAATATAGTTATTTGTGAAGACCAATTACTTTGTTATATTGAATGGAAGATGTGTTACATATATTTTGGTCAGCAGTTCTTGTGATTACTATCTTTATACGCATTAACATATAATGCATCTATCTAACGTTATAATATTTTTCTTTTTTTAAATATATGAGTAAAAACCATGAAACAGTCATTTATATAATGATACTCTTTAGTGAATGAAATCAAATAACAACTATAAACCTTAATTATAATCACGACACATACGGCGTTACTTATGTAAATACTGCAGTGAAGAAAGTTGAATAAAAAGGAAATTAATTTGCGACCAAAAGACAAAATAGGAAATTGTAATACCAAAACCAATCAACTTCCAGGAAAACACTTGGCACGTGTGCAATATAAGCCTGGTGTGGAATTTGGTATCGAAAGAGATATTATTGCGGAACTAAACTAATACTGCCTCATGTTGACTACAGTCAGATCGGAGTGATGTAAAACTAAGTCAATACAAGATAACAGTCTTTACTGTGACTTTTAAGGCACGCTAGATTCATACTTTTAAGAAATCCGGATCAAATTATAGTAAAGAAAGTGTACGAAGCCATTTGTGCTGAAAGCTTTATCGAACGCGAGTAGAAGTTTCCCAATTCAGCGAAATGAAGGCAAATATAGAAGGCACCACCATAATTAAGAAAACCTAAAGGGGAATACGGACCATTCAGCTCACCATGTACAAAAGGACAAGCTCACTGTTATAATTGTGTACGTGCCGTGACTAAATAAAGCTTTTTCTAAATAACTTTGATCGAAAGATTAAAACAAAAAAGCAAGACAATATGACCCAAATTAATGACTAAAATATAAATTACCAGCTCGAAGTCCATACTAGAAGTTCAACTAGATTGACTACTTTACTGGGTTAGTCATTCTTTAGACATATTTGTTCGCTACCTCATTGACTATCGAGTGCCACGACTATAGACATACGTCTCCGTCAGCAGACAATCTGTTGAGTAGCTTTTTAGTCGTAAAGTATCTTAAGCCTGACTCCAAGAGTTAATTGTTCTGAAAAGATGAAAGTCTTTGCAAAATAAAATAGAACACTTTTAGGATTCTTAAACAATTAAAATTTCACCTATAGAGCCTATTTGGTATGCTGCATCAAGCACATAATCCTTCGGAGACGGGCAATAAAACGTAAATCACGTGTGCACGTTGCGTACGTTATCGCTAAAGTTCCCTTGATGGTATTGAGAAAAATTACCTTCTGAAGACGGTTAGTGGAAGACTTCTGTGTAAGCGAAGCACAAGCGTACTAAAGCAGAATATGTGATTAGCACAACGTGTGTTGACCAGAAACATAACTGTAAAAAGCACTACGCTTGTAGAAAATTTAGTCAATAATAAGAATTGGCTTATCATAAAATTGCTTAACATTTATAGGGGAACGTTTTCAATTTGAATTGATGATACAAAAATCAATAAATTTCAATGTGATGACGAAGGACTCCGACGACAGTAACTGTGTCGATTAAGAACATTTTCTGTCAATATCAACAACGGTTACTTTAAAATAAGCAATATCGATTTTTTTGCATTCCATCTTCTAGCATCTCAATAAACAGAAAAGGAAAACACAATTAAAATAAGTTTATTTTGTTACAAAACCAACAGCATCTTCCAATGATGTTAGAACTACATGTATCGTGTTACGTCCGATGATTAATTACTAAATTGTGGACAACACAGCAGTCATCAAACATTATAAGGTCGACAATCCTAGGAACTAGTTAAGGAATAAGGATAGCTAGACGAAGAAGAAGAGTCAGAATCAGTGAGCAAACATAGGTCCGGAACCTGTCCTTAACTGAAAAAAATGAAATGATGTCACTGACTGCGTCCTGTTAGATTGATATCATCGAATATTTAGTAATGAGACACCTTTTTCAACAAATTCAGCAGACATAATAGGTTGTATATTTGTCTTAAATATATTCTTTATTTTTTTGAAAGTCAACTACAATACGTCGTTTTTTAAGATATAAATTGAGTAGTTTGAGAAGTTATTTTGTATTGCTCGTTTTGGATATTTGGGTGTTTGATGAAAACGTGATGCGGACCAATAACACTGATTTATTTGATACAACCACAGACGTGATATCTTAATAAATAGTAAAGGTCGAAATAAATGGCTGAATAGTTAAGCCTTATCGGTGGGACATATTGATCCTAAGCCTGGTCAAATCTCATTGTCCGGAAATACAAGGGATATCTTGTGTGATGATACGAAGGATTCTGGTGTCGTCCTGTCGGGCAAACACAACTGGATGCCATTCACTAGTTACCACCATGCTGATGTTGATAACAACTCTACAAAGACACAGCTCGAGTAGATTAGAACAGTATAGTGTACAAGTGTCAGACCCAAGGTTTGTTATGAACATAAAACGGGAAATGGGGCCAATTTGAACGTCATGAGAAACGTTGTGACAGGGCAAAAAGCACAGCAAGCTTCATCTACATTCAAGAATACTTTCATCTACCATTTATAATAAAAATGCATATTAATTGCATTACTCAAACATACTGTATTTGTTACGAGTATGACTAGTCATCGTGTTCCATAGCTTGCTTTGTTAATGCAATTATCACCAAATTATACTTTTAGTGGTACATGTCGGAAAGCATATCTCTAACATGAGTGAGCATTCTTTATAAAAAATCAATTAAAAGGAGAAAATCGCATGAGAGGAAAGACGATATCTTGTCCGTGACAAGTTCCATGTGAAGATGATTCTCTTTGTCACAGTGGTGATATTTTAAAAGACGAATGGTACATACGGCAGTAACCAAGACGAATGTCAAATATTTAAAAAGAAACAGAACTGTCGTGACCTTATGTTTCTTTAAATCTTTTAATCGCCCAGCAATCCATCAAGCCATCTAGCCATTAATCAATCAAGCCATTATTCAAACCATTAATACACCAATCCATTAATTGACCAATTTATCAATATATCAATTTATCGAGAAAATATATTTATATATCAGTCTAGCAATATATCCGTATATCCGCCTTTCCGTTTTCCCTATACCCATCTATCCATCTAAATGGCAAAGACTATACGCCAAAAATTACAATGTTTTTACACTGTATGACTGTCATTTTCGGATAAGTGACCCAATTCAATATTGCATTACACACTGTTAATGAACCAGAGCACCCGTGTAACAACTTCGTACTAAACCCTCAGATCCGAGAAATTGTGACAACATTCAAAATTCTAAACAAACGAACGGCATACAGAGAAAAAAAACTCTGTCTTTATCTGTAAAAGAGTTTAAATAGAAACGGCTAAGTGAATAGACCTTACGCTGCGTTTAATTAACGCTCACCAGTAAAAAGGCAGAGAAGAGCTATCGATATTGTTTTAAGACATCACGTCAACAAGGTGTGAGGGAAATAGAGACTTATTTGACGAGAATGTCCTCGATGTCTGTTGGCACTTGACTTCCTATCTGCCTCATCTTGATAGAAATATAGCCAGTTACTTTTCTATACCGACGTCTTGCGGTTAAGAGTATAGATATACATCTTATGTGTCTTTTTCATCTGATATCGGGGAGATGTATTATTATAGGCACATTCTTAAATGTCGTCGAAATATAGGAAGAGGGTAATTTTTTTGTCTTAATTTTGTTGTTGTTATTACATTTATGTTATTATTAAATATAATGTTGTTATTGTTGCTAACATTCTTGTTGATTTTCCATGTAAACTCTTGAATTGATACTCTTTATTTGATGGTCTGATCGTTTGTATCATGTTTAATTCTCCACATTTATCTTGGTGAATTTATATCATAATCTAGCTATCACATGGATTCTAGACAAAGAAAAGAAGAATGCTATCAGTCAATGTATGACTACATTTAGTGTACAACTAATTTAAAAAATGATACTTTCGTGGCTTACGTTTTGTTTAAACATATTTTAGAGCTTAGACATTTGTTCATGTTTATTATTTTAAGATTGAGCACTTTGAATTAAACATAGCTGTGTGTACATAACAAAGACAAACACTTTTTATATTAGTTTTTCTTTTACAAACCTTTTATTGTATTTCATTTGCTATAACGATTCATACACGTAATAAATAGATATTGTCACCGTATTTGTATAGCGTTCTTGATGTACCTACACTAATAATTCACCCAAACGGGTCAAGGTGACACAGACAGCTACATTATCAGCATCATAATGCGCGAATAATAATAATTGTGCACCCCCTAGAGAGTTTTCAGGGGAGGCGCAGGTTAGCCAAGTGCCTATTCGAATTTCGCGTAATCTGTACATCACATCTGATTGATTACCCGGATGTATGTTAATGTGTTTTTACTCCCCCAAAAGTCTAATAGACTCGTAGTTCAGCGAGGATATCTTTATCTTATTCATCAAAACGAATTAGTGAAAACAGATCATATTAAGATACATAAGAGGTATTTTCATTTTTTCCATCTTAACGCTTATAACTGCTATGGAGCTTTGAATAATTCCCAAACCGTACTTCGTGACCTTTGTAGCAAGTACAGAGTGTTGATAAATTTGCAAAACAGCTCACAGCAACATTGGGCTGTCAAACCGGCGAATTATTTGTGAATCTCGCGATTACGTTTTTGACCGAATTGTTATTGCACTCAGTTAAACGGCTTACTTCTGTCATCGACTAATTCGCTTAAAGTCAAGACGTGGCATCACCAGTGTAAACACAGTTTGAGTTATGCTATTCAGTGCAGCTACACGTACCATTATCAATGACCAATCTTTGTAATTATTCTTTTTGTAAGCTTTTTTGTTATACAACGTAGCCATGATTATGGATGTGAAATAAAATAAATCTAGAATTAAAAAATACAATTCCCCGTTGGTATTGAAACTCTTAATATAATAGGATAACTTTTACCCTACGAAAGTACTTTTGAAAGATAATTATTTTCCGGTATTGTATCCGAAGATAACTTGATTTGGAAGTTGACTTTGCACTGTCAGACATTTAAGGTGCACCAACCATCTTTTAAACCAAAACCATACGTGTATTAAACTTTATGAAGACCTTTAGTTATCCACACTGCACTCCATTTGTGTATGTCATTGTTTTATACATAATGCATATATGAACACATGTATTTTTATTTACTATTGCGGACAAATTGACTCTTTTGATATATAATATAAGTGTACCTCATCATTTGATAAAATCATGTACGAAATTATGTTCAAAGCCATTTGGGAGAGCCGCTTGGCAATTGTACACAGAAGTTGTTTTTTTACAAAATCAGCGACCACTTTTTATGCCATTAATGCAATCGTCAAAGTTATCTTTAAATACATCAGAATTTCCTGTTGGTAATAATTACATATCGTGAGCTTTATCTAGAGCTAAAATCTTGTAATTTAACGACGTTTAAATCCATTGATCATAGCAGATTGTCTCGCAAACAAAATCAGACATTTCATATGAGTTGATCATTTCCTAAAACGGGTTTATCGTGGCCTAAACTCTGCATATAAATAATGTATTTAATAAAATTTGACCTTCACAAATAACATCCCCTAACTGTATAGCCTCTTCGAGCTGTATCGTTATCATTAAATACAAAGTTTAGACACATTTGAAACAGCGGTTCACAAACATAACAATACTTGCTGCATGTAAAGAGCACAGAAAACGATAATTTAAAATGTGACCTTCAAATAAAAAGGACATTAATTTTTTAATTTAATTCAATTTAATTCAATGCTTATTGAGCTCAACAAAAAGAAAGAACAAAAAGACATAAATAGAAATGAATATATTCAAATTATATACAGAAGATCCGCTAGAAATCAATATTTTGCTAACCAGTTTAATCACTTTTGAATACCAAAAGATTTTACGCGAACAATTTAATAAAACTCCATTGTTAACACATGTAAAAGTTATTGTATTCATAGATGTAATAGTCATTTTTCTAGGATCTCGATAAAAAGGCATTTTATATGAAATAACTTTCCAAATCTCAACTCACAGGGATCAATATCAATGTTCGTATATATGTACGGCATTGTTATGTCATCATACATATTTGTTTATAGATGATAACAGCAGCTGGAACACACAGATTTACACATATATCATCACATATGGGTAAGTTTGTTGTAACATATACAGGTTTGACCTTAAGAATATCATATATTCTTATGATATTATATAAGAACCTTATTCTGAAACTAAGGAGTTACTCGGGATTTAGCGATGTAAAGTATGAGAGGAGTAAAAGTTTGAGGGAAACGCACATATAAGAGAATAGGTAAAATATACTTTGTGTGTATGTGTGTGTGTGTGTGTGTGTGTGTGTGTGTGTGTGTGTG
>JAUUEB010505620.1:0-10191 GCA_032362205.1 Clione limacina | reverse complement strand
CTGTGTCTGCATACATTTTATAACAAATTATTGTTTTCATAAAAAGTATTGATCGAGAGAAATAAAGTTAGTTAACAATTTTTTTAACCGATTGACCCTGATATTTGAGACAAAACATCAACAATATGAAAAATTAGATTAGACTCAAATTAATTAGAAATATTTGATTTCTTTTAGGAAAAAAACACAGATTAAAAACACAAGTCAAACCTTCTGTAACTAAAGTTAAAATTTCATTGAATAATTATCTGAATAAATTTACCACAACCAAATGATAGAAATAATTTTTCATTATAACATAACCCATTACAAAGATTAGGAAGACAAAGTTTCTTTTCATTATATCTCATTGATTAAGTTATTACTCTACATTTTCTGTTCCCGTTTCATCCAATTTAACAACTTGTTTCCATCTCTGGCGTTTGTTATGGTAGACTATACCACATGTATTGTAAGTTATCAACCGTAGTTGCCCAATTCAAGACACACCTGGCTATAAACCCTTTTGGACCGACATTCTCAGCAGAAATCCACAACCCCCCATTAAATGACGCCATTCTATAATTATAAATAACAACAATTACATTTGGGGCTTTTTTGTATTGCTTTCTAAAGGAAATGTATTTGGATTTAACTGTTCTATCTAAAAGGGAACCAAATTTACCACAATTCACCCAACCAGATTCAATGTGTTGGGCTTCTTTTAAATCATCGTCCATAAGGTTGGTTTTATTTTTCTCTGTAGCCAGGTCATGTTTCATTTGGACAACTTCCTTCTTGATGTGTTGGGCTTCTTTTAAATCATCGTCCATAAGGTCGAGTTTATTTTTCTCAGTAGCTAGGGCTTGCTTCATTTGGACAACCTCATCCTTGAACTGATCGTTTGCATCCTTGAGTTGGCCAACTGTTACTTCAAGTTGGTAAATTTTCTGTTTTCGAGTAGCCAGATCTTTCTTCATTTGGACAAATTCCTTATTGAATTGATCATGATCATAGAGTTGGCCTGTTGCGTCGGTTATATGCTCAATCCTTGCTCTGGGAAATAAATTGGTGTGTATGTATTTCATGTAGTGATTGAACAAAAAACCTAAATAGTCGATTTCAAATTACTCCTCAAATTAACTATAAATAAATATGATTTAATATTTAAAAAACAACTTTATCTTTTCAACAACACATACATTATATAACTAGAAAAATGAGTACTCGTACATCCCCGAACATCAGAAAAAAGTAACGAAGAACATATAGCAAACAACTCAAGAGCCATAAATCGGTAAACATATTTTTCAAAAAGTTGAGAAAAGTAATTTTAGAAGGTCCCTAGAAGCGCCTGTGTTCACTATTTCAAGGTCTTACTCCCAACTATGAGTATTCTGCGTAAAGAACGTACCTAAAAATCATTAAAGGAACATAACTGAGTCAAAAACGTTTTTATTCAACAAATTAGACAACAGCTTTTAGGGAACCACGAATATTCACAAAAAATAACAGGGACATATGGCAAAATACTCAAAGGGGTCATAAATCTGATTTTATATGGATTATTCAAAAAATTATGAAAACAGATTTAACTAGAAGAGGCTTTTTGGAAGATTTCAGATTCTTAACTCTGAGGATGTGACTACGGCGTGTTTTTCGAATTAACAAAAATGTTCAATTAAACGTTTTGAATGGATTAATCGAAGACAACCCCAAACATTTTTATGTGATTATTTTGTGGTTAACAATGTTTTGTGCGAATCGAGTTCTAAAAACGGGAATGAAATCGTGGAAAAGTTTGATTTTGTAAAATTTTGTCTTCAATTGTTTAGAGGAGAAACAAACCCAAATGAACAAGTTACATAACATACAAAAACAGATAATTGTGTTGCTGCAAGATAAGACTTACGGTATTGAATCGGTATCTACATGATCTATAATTGAATCCCCCACATCTTTATAGACTGAGGAGTAAATGTTAGGATGATATAGCGTATTTCTTCATTCCTGTCATTGAGCGAATAATAAACTTCTGAACTCACATCACAATTATCATTTTGTTAATTATGAAAGCTCTATTTCATTATGCACTAGTGGCTGAGTACCCTGTTTCACAAAAGAAGGATACACAAAGAGAGAAAACACGAACACGCTGACTTATTTTTCTACCATCTAGACCCATACTCCATCTCCCCCGCTATGCGCAATTATGCCCCCGTTGCGCTTTAAAAAGTCAAAGTGCTAAACCAACCTGTATTACAAACCTTTGTATCATCTTAATCTTTGCATATAATTTGGATTTCCGGAAGATGAGTTATCTTTGTTCATTATTCATGGCGAGTATTTTACAGATGGAACATAGTACAAATAAAAAGCTAATAACTTTTCATAGAGTGAGCAGAATTACAATAAAAGCTTGACTACGTAGTTGGTAATATGTACCAACATTTTGCCAAAGTTTCAGGTTGATTGCATCAAGACTGTGGCTTTAATCCCATTGCATACGCACAAATAAACACACAGATTTTAAATCTTATTATGTAGACATTCCTAGATGAATGTTAATGCAAAGTCAACACTGCATTGTAAGACATTCACCACGGACCTAAACTATAATTGCAGAACCTTCATGAATCGATTACATCTGCTTGAATGTCTTGCTAACATATTTACACAATTCATATATTGTCCTCAGGGTATGCAGTATAAATGATATATGCCTTTTAATCCCCTCCATCGAATGAATATTCATTCACTATGAATCCTTCCAAAAGTTGGAGGTAGTAAGATCTTACTGGTTTACGGTAGCAGGCATGCCTGACCTGACCATTTTTTTCTTTCTAATATTAACTATAGCTATATAGTGTTGAGAATAATGTTCAACTGTGAAATGGTCTATTTTATTGACTATACTTATTAAACTTGTTTCATCGAGTTGGTCAAGTTCATTTGAATAATCTGTGAAGTTTAACCTGATGTCTTCCACAATAACTTGTCTTTGATTAAATGACACAGTTCGTTTAAAGCAAACTTGTTTGAAGCTTGATCCCATAAAAACTAAGTTTATATTCAAGCAATTTTGACGAAACAATGTCCACCTTTGAGTCGATGTGTTGGTTGCTCAAGGGGAAAAAATTTAATAAAGTGAATTGACATAGTTGTCTTCCTTTTGGCTATAAGATTTTGTTGGAGAACCGTTGACAAGAAACTCCTTCTCGTATTGACTTATGGGATGTTATAATCTTCTTCTTTTTAAAAATAGTATGAAAAGAAGTCGGTTTCTTCATTGTAATTCAAGTCAGGTTTATATTTTACATAAATGAACGATACTCCCGAATCGAATTCTTATTTCTGCCCCCGATGTAGTCAACGCTTCTCTATAACGTTATTCATAGTAAAAGAAAGTTGTAAAACGGTTCCTTATATGGGCATGATGTCCATACATGTTGTGATTCGTTTTTTTGAAGTTCTTGCGTGGGGTGATAGATGTGTAGGACCTTGGGTACGCTATGCCAAACGGCATTTGCGTGCGCGGTGATTTACACATATCACTGGCGGTAGATATCTTTTGAAAGCGTTGTTGTAATATGCAGGCCATGGCACTTCGATTGCAAAGCCTTTATTTGGAAGCAAATAAATAGCATCTCCTGTCTTAAAATGTGTACATGAATGTCACAGCCACGGTTCTATTTTAGCAATAAATAGCGATATTTCAGCCCAAACTATACCATTTTTAACTCATTTTCAAAATGTCGGTTAATATGTATTGAGCAGGGCCCACCGTTTTTAAACTATTTTCAAAATGTTAGTTCCTATCTATTTAGCGCAGCCCGCGACAGGCGCGTAGCCAGGGGGAATGCCCCCACATGATAGCCTAAATTGACCATTTTAAGGTCATTTTCAACATTTCGGTAAAAATTAATTGAGCGCAGCCAGGGGGAATGCCCCATTATGAGAGCCTAAATTGCACCATTTTAAGGCCATTTTCAAAATTTCGGTTAAATTAATTGAGCGCAGCCCGGGTCTGGCGTAAAGTCAGGGTAAATACCCCCCTATTTGAGGCTAAAAATGCATCATTTTTAAATCATTTTCAAAATTTCGGTTTCTATTGAGCGGGGCCTGGGGCAGGCATATAATCAGAAGCTCACAGTGAAGCTGGCGCGGAAGCTGGCGGAGAAGCTTGCGGACACGATGACCGCTCGGCCACCTGGTACATCGATGCACGGAAACTATTTTATTGTTTATCATAGCTCAAGTGGTTTAATTTGATATCTGCCAATGGTAAAAAAAAAGAATAGATAATCTGGTCTGTTGAAAGGTTAGCAATACAATTTGCTATAACTGAAGAATTCCAGAGTTGCCTTTTCGTTGGTGGCTGTACTTGGTTACGTTTTAAATGTTTATATTCACGAAACTGGCGTGATTATGGTTTCTAATGTCAAATTATCACCAAATAAGTTTTAAACATACTCAGAAAAACCGTACAACATCAAGGATTATGATTTTATGAGATTTAAAAGGCGATAAAAGCCAACAAACACCCCTGATCTGTATTGACAACGATGCGCTCTTCCTATCGCCATGTTCAAGAAACCGCTACTTTTGGCTAAGAAGGGTGATGTTTATTTAGGTTGATAGGATACGTAAGTACCCGTTGTTCAGTTATTATTTGCTAAAAACATAGATTTAATGTATGGTTACTATAAAAAGAATGTTATTTTTCACATCGTTTCGATTTAATAAGCTCCAGAGTATGACAGTGATTCCAAGGAAACGGGCAGCACGCGATGTCTAGATATGTGCTATAGGCCCATGCGAAAAATAACTTTAATAAATGCACACATCACTTTTCAAAAACAACACCAGCATCGAAGAAGAGAAATTTAGTCAACATTTAAAAAAAGATTGAAAATTATATGAAGTAATGCAGTAAGATGTGTGAAATTCGGTCAACTCAGTACACTTTCCTTTTTACATGGTAGCATTGATACAGCGTTAGCGGACATTTCTCGGTTAAAAAAAATAATTCCGACTGAAATACTGTTTCCCATGTAAGATTGAACCTTTTCAAATCAATTCATAATCAGCTCTTGACAATATTACTTGATTACTGCTTACTTTTAAGCCAAAACGGGACAGGGGTACACAAATCAGTAAAGGCGCACCGACTAAAGCAGACATTGAGGGAAAAGAAAACACTGCGACATAGTGCTCTCTCGTAGGTTCGCGTGTTTACAATAAGTCTACGAGCGTACTGTAATTCCCGTTATTAAAGTTATACTATTTTTCCCTGATTTTACTCGCGCCAATTGCTGTGATAATATCCAAGATTGCCCCCCCCCCCCCATTTCAAAATTCTGACTACGCGCTTGAACTTGACTATTGGATTTACAAATCATCAACACATGAATGAAAACACAAACAACTAAAAATAAATTAGTACTCGAAGATAGTACAACCACGCAACTTTGACACAAAGGGACATAGCTCTGTCAAAACTGATTTAATTTCAAAATATTAAGCTCCAGCTTGTAGGGACCCGTGAATTAAGCCTCTGTGCAAAATTTAAGATTTCTATCTTTGACGATGGCGTACAAATCAACAAAGACATAAACCAAACTATTCAAAGGGCCATAACTCTGTCTTTAAATTGATAATTCAAATAATTTTTCAAGCTGATGTTTGATAGTCACTAGAATGGTCTCTTTGCAATCATTCATATTCTTAACTCTTAAGATGTGACCACAGTGTGTTTTTGCCAAATTAACAAAGAACATATAGCAAAAATATTCAATAAGGGCCATAACGTCAATTTTTCACAAATATTTCTGGATTTGAATAGCAGAAATTATATTCCTAGTCTACATCATCCTTCCAAATATGAAAGAGATCCAAACAAAATTACTAAAGTTATCGCGTTAACAGACACACACACACACAAGAAGAAAATATACCACTACACAATATAATTGTGTGCGTGGAATAAAAATGCAGTAATGGCAACAGGGCCAAAGAACAATAGCAAAAAAACGAAATAACTTTGTACACATACACATCAAACACGTAGTCAACCGCACACAGATTCATACAAACACCAACCCAAACACAACTACATAAGGTATATATAGTTCATACAAAAGACGTCATTTCCGTGAAATTATCATCACTAAATACCACATAAAAGAGTAATAGCAAAATTTGAACAAATTTCTAAAAGTTTTCTTGATATATATGGTATTCATCTTCAACAGCTCGACAGATTTCACAAATCCTATCTGAAAAATCCAGTTTGGGTGTAAACCATTTTCCTTTTTTTTAACATAAAACAGTGTGAACCCAATCTAAAACTAGTTACGACAGTTCTCAAATACTTATCCTTTATAACTGTTAAATATTTACTGAAGTTAGTCTTTCTTTATATATATGTTTAAACAGCCTGTGGTCGCTCAGATTTCGAATATGTGCTTCATAGTACTGTAAACAATTGTCTTTGATACGTTGGAAGAATTGAGCTAAGTAAAACTTTTCATTACCTACACATTAAGCTAACCATATTGCCCCGAATCCCTTTGATGTTAGCAAGTCCCTTACTAAAGATGCCCAGTTTATAGAATTATTTTCTTGAGCGTCATTCAACAATAGGTCATAAATCTTTCTTTGAGAGCTATTGTTTCCAAGTTTTAATGAGACAGTGTTTTAAAAAATCAAAGACGACATCAATTGAGTTATTTGTATTTTTATATAGAAAAAATCACACAACTTTAGACATGTGTTTATCAAAAAAGATGACTGTATTTAATTATGATAATAATAATAATTATAACAATAACAATTATATAACGTATATCCCTGCAATAGGCCCTAGACACTTTACAGTTTAAAAAAAAAGAAAAACACATTAAAAATCACTCAAACATAGCAACGTGCACAAAATGGTAGAAAATTAAGACAGATATATTTTAATCAAGATACAGTAATTTTTAAAGAAATAGTAATTTTTATTGTGGAAAATAAATCAAGAAAGTTGAACCTTTTTGAAACGGTTTAACATTTTCAGCATATAAAACATCACTTTATACAAATGTGTTCATTGGATAAAACTACACATGGATACACCTATGGTTATTCAACAAACTTTGCACGTCTTCGCACAACTTATAGCACTCCAAACGGCGTGCGATGCCCTAGTGCAGTATCTCAAATAATGTCGACATTCCGACCCGAGCGCGTCTTCACAATTATCTGAAATTGGAAAAAACACATTGATTAATCAAAAGTGATATAAATGCTGTAGTTTCAGAGTTCATCACGTCATTTTTTTAAAATAATTATCTTGATATTATAAATTTTAAACAAACTTTGAACATAATTGATGACACGGATAAAAATTGTATAACGCAGAATATTTATCAAGAATTGATAATAAATTCAAAGAGTATGTAGGGCTCCCATCTACATAATAAAATTCAAAGTCTTTTTATCTATTTGTGTGTGTATTTGTATGCAATGGGATTACAGTCACAGTTTTGACTCAACCAACCTCTAGCAAAATGTTATGATATAAATGGTAGATATTACCCGATTTGTGGTTAAGCTTTTGGTAAAAATCGGTAGAGTGTAAGAAAAGTTATTAGCTTTTTAGTTTTACTATGTTTTCTCTGTAAAAAAAAATATGCCATGAATCATGAACAAACATGGACCATCCTCCGGAAATGCTTAATTTGCACGTTTAGTGAAGTCAAAGTTCTATTTCCGTCTTAAATGTAAACTAAAGCTGATACAAAGGTTTGTAATACAGATTGGTAAAAAAAACTTGAATTTGATATCTCAAAAACCGTTGAGATGGTGCTAATTTCTATGATTATTTTTAGAATTTCCCCGAAAACCAATAGGCATGTTTTCATACAGACTAACATTTTCATAAAGATAAACTTATTACCAATTTTAGGGGACGAGAATGTAATCTTCATACTTATTGCAAATCAAACTATTAAATCAGAACAAGAACAAATACTTTCACAATACATAATGTATAATTTATCAAAATCGAGGTTTTATAGTATTCCCATCACTATTCACAACTTCACGAAGTCTTGGGAGAAACTGGTCAATGGCTCTTTTTCTAAATAAATGCCGACTTTCATAGGGATGAACACCATTTCAACGGTTATTGGGATATCAAATTCAAATTTTATGACCGCAAAAATAGTATGTGCATTTTTGTGAACAAATAGTGAAATATGTGGGAGCAGTGGTGATTCAAACAAGCGGGGGCTTTTTTGAGCCACCCTATAAAAGGAGATTTAACATATAGGAAAGGGATATAACAAATACATTTAGCTAAGAGATATAACAAACAGATATAGCAAAATGATATAACTAAGGGTATGACAAAGGAATATTACACAAATATAACAAAGGAATATAAAAAAGGGAAATAACAAAGGAATATAGAAGGGTTTAAACTTATTAAACCATTTCATTTATGGTTTCCTACGAGCAAAAGGGTTTCATAAATTCGGCGTCAACAACTTTGAGCCTTTGGCGCCCTAAGGTACGATAAAAGGCAAACATTATTTTTAAAAGTCAATAGAAAAAGTCAACTTATCAAAGCTGAAGTAAGCGTATGTTTAAACTTTCTGATGAAAAGATGTCAATTCTGACCCATGGACTTAATTAGACAAGTTTGCTTGAATGACACTGAATAGAAATCTTAAACAAAAGAAAGGCCAATACCTCTGTCCCATTGAGTTGGCTTTTCTATCGGCTGAAGTGCAATCTATGGAAAATACATAAAACATTTTAGAAATGAGTAATTCAATTGACATGCCATGTCTTCGAAAACGGGTCAATGCTGAAGTCATTATTCAAAGACTGTTAAACTTTATACATACTATATACACAAGCGTTTATTTGAATTGAATTTCTCGATAATTAAGATAGTCCTGTGTCCGCCAAATGTTCAAAGATTTTATAAGTTCTAGGGTGTTTGACCTGGCTTTATACTTTCGTAACAGAAAGACGTTAGTCTTTAAATCATTTCATCGCTCTATGCACAATCTCCGGTTATCTGATTGACAAATAAACATCTTCTATGCATTATGCACATGTTTTTTGTGTTTGAAAAATACCGTTCAAAGAACGGGGCATCTACTTACTAGTTCAATTAAATCTCTTTGACTGCTTCATTTTTTTAAAAACCCGTTTCTATCAGCTTTTGTACCCTTATGTCGGACAATAGTGATGATATTCACCGATGTTTTTCATCCGTTGAACATTGGATCCACTCCGCAATAATTAACTAGAACAATTTAATAGAATTGGGATTTTTGAAGGTCGGATATAAGGCAGACTGAACACACGCCATTTTTTAAAACTATAAAACATTGATTTGTGAATAATCAATTATAGAGCAGTCCCAAGTATGGTTACTGTCAAGGTAAACATTTTTAATGCATTGTCCGGATTTTACTCCATGGGACCTCTTTGTTGAAACTTTTGATTCCTGCCAGTTAAAATTGCGTATAAATCAATTATGGCTATCATATAGATGACCATCCTTGGGGACTGCTCGATAATTGATTATTCACAAATCAATGTTTTATAGTTTTAAAAAGACCGGTTCATGATATTTTTAGAAACTATTTTGTACATCGCTGGCATGTGAATCCTGTTGTAGGATCCTTACTTTAATTTTGATGCTTTATTGGCAGTTACGGCATAAACACTCAACTTATCATTTTACCCTTTTAAAATAAATTTTTTCATTTATAATCTTTGATCTGACCTCTCGTTTCTAACACACTTGGCGTCATCACATTGACCTCTAACCTCAGACGAGCGCGGATATTTTGAATGTGTAAAGGGAACTTTCAAATATCGTCTTACAGATTTTTGAGGGGTTTTGGACACCTCCCCCATATGTTCACCTTTCTTACACCCCCCGTGTAATCTTACACTTCAACCACCTGGATAAATGTTTTTGATCGACACAGCGAAAATAAATGTTCATTTGTATTAAAGGCCTTATATGTCTATATAAGATTAATTTTGAATGAAAAAGCTTTAAAATGATGAAAAAGTGTGTAAGTCATTTAATAAAGGAACAATCAATGTAAAAAATCACAGTGTTATATAAAAATGCTTCTTCAAAATGATAAAACAGTTACTGATTCAAAATAAAATCAATTACATGCATTGTTTGATATA
>JAUUEB010505609.1:0-10191 GCA_032362205.1 Clione limacina | reverse complement strand
AGCCATCACGACTTGAATGATCCACTCTTCTACACCTAGTTTCCTTAGTGCCCATTTCACAACTTTACGTGGGACACAGTCGAAGGCCTTCTCTAGGTCTATGAAGGTGAAGCACAGCTTCTTCTTCTTGGCCAGGTACGTTTCCTGCACTTGTCTTATGATGAAAATTGCATCCATCGTCCCCTTTCCAGGCATAAAGCCAAATTGCATGTCGTCAATGCTCACAGCATCCCGGCTGAATTTGTCTAAAATTCTCTCAAGCAGTTTCAGGGAATGCTCCAACAATTTTAGGCCTCTATAGTTCTCTATTTCCATGGCATCCCTTTTGCCCTTGAAGAGGTTCAAGACTATGCTCTTGTTCCAATATTCAGGAATCTTATCTTCTTGGATGATTTTTTTGATAAGTACAGTGATGTGATTGATGCCGACATCCCCGAAGCTTTCAACATCTCTGAAGTGACCTTGGAACTTCCGGCTGCTTTGCCATCTTTTAGTCCCTTGAGGGCTTTTACAATAGTGGGCTCTGGGATTCATGGAGCAGGGCCTTCTATAGGGCTATCCATAGCTGGATCAGATAGATGCATATATTTCAAACTTGTACACATACTCTGACTTGGATTCCAAGAGTTCATATAATTTTATACCCCATGGTGTAGGCTTATCCTTGAGATAAACCTTGAAACGTAGCTTTCCGCGCCATGGGCATACACTGCCTCATCTGAAGCAATAGATTCAAATTTCTCCTGGAAATGCCCATAAATTCTTTTGATTTTGTACAAGGGCTCGTGATTAAGATCACCAGGTGGTTTATGTGAGGCATTGTCACTGAAGTGTAGCATTGTAAGGATAGCTTGAAACGGTTCAAACAACAGAATCCTGGATGCAAATTGGGTCACTATGATCTCACTTACAGTATACCAGTAGTCATCTATGGGTCCTTTCTTTACAAGGCCCATATGCATGATTATGACTAGGAAACCCTTTAGTTCCTTCACAGATACAGTTTTCCATTCTTGCACAGTGGTACTGTCTTTATATCTAGCTAGCTTTCGAAGATCAGCTGCATATAGGTTTGTTTCTTCTTTCAACATCTTTATAAAATCGCCATCAACAAAAAGTATTAATATCTACAGAAAGTCTGAAGTTCCTTCAAACAATGGTATTTAAGGAAAATCAGTTTTGTGACCACAGTGAAGCATCTATATCACACCTTTCGCTTACTTCCTCGTCTTCACTTCCTGAAACGATATCAGTGTCGTCATTCTCACCATCTTCACTACTATTGTTACTATCACTAGAGTATTCAACAGCACTGCCTGTTATCTGATACACTACTGTATCTTGTGTCATTTGCACAGAAGAATGACCAGTTGAAGTACGTTTCTACCCACTTGTGCCAGCTTGACCCTGCTGACGACTGACAGTGTCAGTTCTTGTTGTGGGATAAGTGTCATTATCATCGCTAGAGTTACTACTTGGCATAAGCTCTGAATCTGCATCTGAGTTATACCCAGGCATGAATTCTGTTTCATCGTAACTCGATTTATCGTCATCGAAAAGGACAATCGCGTTCTTCCTCTTTTGTGACATGATAACTGCAGACAAACATTTGTTGTCATTAAAAAGAAACTAAAAACTGACTTCCCGTTGACACTCTTTTCTAGGAGGGTATCAATACTAAGCAGTCCAACGTAAAAATGGCTAATCTTTCTTTGCTACGGTTGCTGCCCGTTGAGTGCTGAATTTACAAACGCTATATATCGGCAAAGTTTTGATCCCACACATTTGTGATATCAGGACTCAGGGTAAGTGCGTGAGTGTCCCAAATATGCGGGTTCCGGGATGAGTGAGTTAAGCATGTGTTACTGACTTTTTTTTTATTATTATTTTATATTTCTATTTTTTTCTCCATTCCAGCATCAAATATGAAGATAATTCTTCCTTGTATTTTAAAGTTGAGTTTGACGCCTCATCAATATCAATGGAAAAGTTCCAAATTCAAGTTACCTGTGAGTATCAATCAGCAAATGACATTGGCCTTGAGTTGTGTTTAACTTGAATTTTGTTAATTATTCGTCTAGTATATACTTCATTGTTTAAGAAAAATCCTTAGGATTCGATGGACGGACAAAGTCAGAATGTTGAGTTGTGGGACAGGGCACAACAAGAATAGATTTTACAGGAGCTAGGCAAACGTAGATGGCGTTGGATTGGACACTTCTTGCGAAAGCCAAACAACAGCATAGTAAAAAGGGCCCTGGATTGGAATCCACAGCGTACAAGGAAAAGGGCAGGCCACGAGAAACATGGAAAAGATGCACATAAATTGATAGGGAAATTAGTGGATGCTCTTGTACTGAAATTAAAAAGATGGCCCAAGATAGGGAAAGGTGGAAAGTGTTTGTTTGTGGCCTATACCCTGGAAGGGGTGGAAGACAATGATGATGTGATGATATACCTGTACAAAATTTGTTACTTTTTGTATACATATATATATGATGATGGTTCATAAAACCAGGGATAATATTATTTGACAGGAATGGAATTAACAAAATGGGGGTAATAAAAAATACCACCATTATTTATCATGAACAAATTACATATACAAATGCCCTCGTATTAAAACCAGTCATTTTTTCTCTTATTAATTCAAAAATAGGAAACTTCAGTTTTCAAGTCGTTATGCACAGTGGGCCCAGAAACCTGGTTTGTGGTTGTTTACCTATAGTTTCCATATAAAAGAAGCTATAGCAATGATTTGGGGCTTTTTGAAAAGCTTATTGTATGTTCTTTGAATTGACATTTATTTTTTAGAATTGGCTCATTATTAAGTATCCTACTATATTTTCATAGTATTTATTCAGAAAAAGGACATAATAAATTTTCCTTAATGTACAAAGGGAAACAACTCTTAAACAAAATACGCAATAATTCTTTCACACTATTTTTTTATGCTGTTGATTTTAGATTATCCAAACATGTTATAACATATTCTGGAAGCCCTTAAATTATGTTTATGTGATTTTTTTTTTGGTAAAAAAAGGACATGGTTAAAACAACCTTAAGGCGAGTGATCATTTGCTGCCATTTCGTTTTCAGTAGTTAACTTAAAAGTGTTTTTTTTTCAAAATCCGCACAACAGGTGAAGATGAAACCTTTTGAATAAGATAGTGGACATGTTGGGTTGAAGAATATATATGCATGTATACCTGTTGTGCGAATTTTTCAGAAAATTAATTTTTAGCAAAAAAGATTGACCCTTTTCCCTTAATAAAATCTCCCGTTTTGTCACTAATTTTTAAAGAAAATCAGCCATTATTTTCTTTTGGAAAATGTTTTTTGTATTTTTAATTTAATGTGTGTTTGCTCTATCATATCAGTTAAGTAAATAAAGCATAAATGGCACCATATTAAAGTTAAGCTTGACAAATATGCTGATTTTTTGTATGTGTATACTAATTAATTTTACGAATTCGTTCCATGTTTTGACACCATGAGTTTCCCAATTTTCTAAAATTCAAAATGCATTATCTATGGTTCTAGAAAAGATAATTTAAATCTGTAAAAAGGGCTATATCCATAAATATGTACTCTTCAACTGTATAAATATGAAGGCATTTGAAGATGGTCAATATTTCAGCAAATAAATGTGAGTGCCATCCACTACAACGCGAAAACAACTAGTGCCATTTTTTGCAAAGCACAGGATTTTTCCTTATATTTCTTTGTTTAAAAAAACCTCTACTGCGCAAATTTCGGAGTACACGAATTTGTTGCAACGCAATCTTTACCTGCACCAGTTTGTTTTTTCTTATATAATTAAATCCGCTACACTGCAGTAATGCTCTGTAGGTCAGATATTTTACATTTCTTTAAAATTGAATAAATAAACAGTAGAAGAGATGAGTTAACATGACTTAATTCAATTTCAATCAATTAAAAATATACTAACCTTCTATATGGCTGTCTTCGCCAAGATGTTTGTTCACGTGAAGGTACTGGAACTCTGTAGGATGTGGGAGATCTTTCCTTAGTCGACAGAGTTTGTCTGCTCTTATCCCGGCTGTCTGAGTGTGTAGTTATTCTGGAGTAGATTTTATTTTGCTCTTGTGTATCAGATACAGGAACACTGCCCCAGTGATATGATCTATCCATACCAGAGGCAGCTCCACTACCCCAAGGTTTATGACTTGGCACTATAACTCTCTCCTCTTGTTGTTCATCCTCATTGACATCAACAACTTCCATATTCACCTCTAGGAGCCCATCTGTCATAACAAAAACATCATTCTTTTTCTCTTCTTTACCATTGCCTTTGTCTTTGCCAGTTGTTTTAGAATCAGTTTCACCTTTATCAGATTTGTCATCCGTGGTTAAATCTATTTTAGCCACAACATTTTCCCATGACTCCTCTTTCAATATGATTACATCATCATTGTCAGTATCATGTTCCTGGGGTGGCATCATCTCTTCATCACTTACATCTTCCAGGATAGTGTTTTTAACAGCTGATTCGGCAGAGGTAGTATCCTCTTTCTTATTGTCAGAAATGTCTCCAGAGTTGGAGGGTCTAGCGTCAGATGTACCATCAGTTCCAACTGCCTCAGTAGAAGTCTGAACGCTAACATTAATTTCTGCATTGCCTGTTACAGCTGTTTTAAGAGCCTCTTCTGCTGAGATTTTGTTTTCATTAGTAACAGACTTTGCTTCCATATTTGGTACTTCTGTGTTTTCTTTATCTGTTGACAAATCTGTAGCTTCATCCATATTTTCACTTCTGCAATCTAATAGCTTGTTTTCAAAAGATTTGCTTGTTGAATCTGAAACCATATTCCCTTCTTCACTTTCCTTACATACTTCTGTCGCACCATTTGCTTCACTTGCATCATCATCAATCATGATAACATCAGCTGTGGTCTTTGCAGTATCTGAGTCCACATTCTGTGTTTCAACCTCGTCAGCAGCAGATGCTACTGATTCAGCCTCTTTCAAGTTGGTCTTTTCAATCTCCTTTAAGTTTGTCTCTTCAGTCTTGGATGGTTGTTGATCACAAGCCTCTGAGACCAAGGAGATAATATCTTGGTCATTGTTAAGTTCCTCATCTCTCTTCTTTACCTGCTCTGTCTCTTTTTCAACATCTAAAAGCAAAGAACAACCTTCTTCAGCACCATGTATCCTCTTTTTGCTTGAATCATCAGCATTAGTTCCTGTTTCTTCTTCATTAGTTGCCTGGGAAGTAGACTCATCAGTTAGCTTTGATTGCACAGACACTTTACCGGTTCCTTGTTCTTCACCTCCTGTCAAATCTATCTCTGGTTGGATATTTAACAAGTGATCCGATTCAGCATGTGATTGTTTGTCATAAACTATAGGCACAGTTGTTGGGTCAGTAATTATTTCAAAATTGTCAGATTCCTTACTTTGGACATCAGGCAAAGCAGAATCAGATTTTTTTGATGATTCTTTACTTATATTTCCGCCAGCCACCTCACATGGTTCGGATTCAGCATTTTCTTTAACAAGTTCAGAAATCTTGTCAGTGTCTACTTCCATAATCTCCTCAGTCCCTGGAACCACAGCTTGTACATTATTCAAGGATTTTCCAGCATTTGGATCAATGGTTGTGTCTTTAGAACTCTCTTTTTCAGCCTCATCAGTTACATCAAATCCTGGTATTATATCAGATGGGATAGGGGCGTCAGATGCTTCATCTACATCTTGTATAACAACAACTCCAGCTAGCTCTTCAAACCCTGAAAAAAAAAGAATAACAGTAGAACCATGATTATGGGCCATTCCTTTCAGAGAAAAAAATAAAGTTGTTTTTTGTTTTCATCTAAGATGAATGACATCAAACTTTTCCAAAGCAAAATGGTTAAAGTGTATAGAACTTTTAATTTGATAAGGTTAGGTGGCTTCAATTTTTTTTGCAGCTGTTCAAAGATGGGGGGGGGGTACTTTATACCCTTCAAAATCATCAAAACTATGACAATGACAAGAACTCAAAGGTTAAGAACAGGGTTAAAAATGTTTTTATTATTAAAAGGACACCAAGAAAAAAATTCTTCAATAACTGAAAATATGTCAAAATTGATATTTTCTGACAGCGTGTCAACGGAAGACATTTACGTCTCACGAATGTACATGTTTTTAGAGTTGCAAGAGAACCATTGGAGTATTTCAAAATAATTTCATATACAAAGCTAGAATATATAGATAAACCTCTGGAAGAAGAAAAAAACTGAGTTATTCTCATAACTTTTCATAGCATTGTCATCTGAAAATGTGTCATTTATGTCCCTGTCATCTACGTCCAATCTTTATTTCAGTTAATAAGGATGATGTCAATTCAAGTTTTATATTTTCATGTTATATATATGTCCTGTGTATATTAAACCCCAAAAAACAATTAATAGCCTTACAATTTGTCATGTCCTTCAAAATGCGTTTTTATTTATTTATATGAAATAAAGAAGAAAATATTATATTTCTTAAAATCAAATTTTGTGAGAAATATTGAACAAAACCATAATTATTTGATAAATACAGTGTAACAAAGACACAAGAATCAAATCTGAGCAAAAATGAAGCAAATTTTACTGTTTTTCTTCTAAAAAATATTTTATTTAAAAAAATCAAAAATAATTATTTACAACTACAAAAAACAAAAAGAAACATGTCTAATCTGTAGTTTATAGATATATCAACTTAATAACATGTCTAAGAATGAAAAATAACTGTTGAAACTCAGTATTTATTCAATTGAATCAGAGAGTCATTAATGTCCCACTTTTTTTGTCATTTACGTCCCAATTTAAAAACCTCAAGAGATGGGTTCCCGAAATAGGTTCAATAAAAGATTTTATGATAGAAAAATTAATATATTTTGCAAAAATGTCAGTTTTCACCATAAAAACAAAACAAATCACAGAAATAATCACTTTACCTCAATTAAATAAAAACCTCCATATTCTCTTCATTCATTTACGTCCTGATTTGAAAACCTTATAATCTAGAGATGAAACATCTGACGGTAACCAATTTAGTTTTTTTTCCATCAGAAAAGATGATATTTTGATATGAAGCTTTTATTTTAAACATTCAGCCGATAACTGCCATGCAGCAGTCCTCCAAAGTAAAAAATTCGCTCTGTTAATTTACGTCCCCCGGAATGGCCCTAATAGTTATCTCAAGATTTTAAAAATGAGAATAAATTGTACAAATTTGCAATGCACAGATTGTACTCATCTTATCATTGTATTAATAAGAAGTAAAGGAGGGCTCAAAGTCCCATCTTTGTCGCCAAATGTGCTACAGTGGTAATATAATGACGAAGGCAAATAATTGCATATTACACTAAGCTTTATTCATTTATACGACAGCACATCGCAAGTCTGTATAGCTCTTATGATGGGAGGAAGAGCAGACAGATAAGAACTTCTGGGATATATCCCATAATTTCTGGACACTCTGTGTCTACATACGTTCAAATATTTGCTCTTTTATAATAATATAATAGTAATAATACTATTCATGCCACTACAGTCATTATAACACCTAGACTTAATTAACTTTATAGATATTTCAAATAAGATAAGTCGTGTAATTGTTTTATAACAGTGGTATTTAAAGTGTAGATTAAAACTCCCAAGTAAAGAGGCATAACCATTTTTTCCATATCTTAAAAAAATTACATTTCAGCAAAATGGGTATTATTTTTTCAATTAGCACCAGAATTTCACATATGAAGTCTGTCCTACTATAAAGCAGTGGACTACAACAGCCAAGTGCACCAAGAGACTACAAACCTTCAAAAATGATTGTTTGCAAAAGATCCTTAGGATTCGATTGAGCCACAAAGTCAGAAATGAAGAGTTGTGGGAGGACTGAAATTAAAAAGTTTGCCCAAGATGGGGACAGGTGGAAAGTGTTTGTTCGTGGCCTATACCTTTGGAAGGGGTGGAAGGCAATGATGTTAACAAGAATTTCAGTATGGAAATCATAAAACAAGGTTGAGGCTGAAAGCTGCACTGTTTTATCTAGGCTCAACTGTTTGATCTATTTAATACTTCTGTGTCTTGGTAAGGGCTGAATAACATTCAATGTTTCTCATAACACTGATATGTCTTTGCTGATGTTTCTTAACTTAATTTTTCTTTGCCTCTGTCTTCAGCAGATGTGGTTTTCGTGTTTGGTTTTAAACAATTAAATTTATAAGGTATTAAGAGCAAAAGAGAAAGAATAAAGTCATAAAAACTGGTAGAGTTACACAACATACCTTCTATCTTGTCTGAAGAAGAGATGCTAAGTTCTTCTTTCTCTTTTGGATTGATTTGAGAACCATTAATGACAAGCAGGTCATAACAAGACTGGATTTCTTCAAGGAGAATGGGACTTGAAAAGCCCAGGGTCAATGATCTGAGGATAAATGAAAATGATATAACAAAGTTTTATATTTGTGAAATAAGAGTCAGAAAAAATATTTAGTGTTATTTATAAATTTTGAGTGTTCACTCATGTAATAATTATCAATGTCTATTAATAACTGAGAAATTTAAAACAAAGATGAACAACGACTGCTTTCTGAAACAAATGTGTGATCTTCTATAGCTAAAATGCTGTTAAGCAGATACTTTCAACAAATCGTTAGATACACACAAAAATTACATACCTGCCGTCACCTGAATGTTTGCCTGAATTAACACTCAGGGCCTCAGGAAAAAATATATGGACAAAATCTTTGCTGACATGAGGAGGAATGCCAGATACATTAAGTTGTGCCCGGACTTTACCATCCCATATAACACTCTGCTTGGTCTGTTGTTGATCTTGTTCATACATAAACACAAGAGTCCCTGGAAAAAGTAAAATGTGTTTTTTGAAGCTCTCGACCACACGTTCAGCTAGTTTTTAAATCTACACTACTTTAAAGCAATTTCAGGTACAGAAATTTAACATTTTTTGTATCAGGAATTTTGTCAATAATAACTGTGGGAAATTCATTTTTACCTAATAAAAAACAATTTTTAAGTTTTTATTTATTTATAATCTAGCTGGATTGTTTATCCAAAACATCTTTACACGAAATGTTGGTGCAAATTCTTTGGATCTCAGAGTAGTTGGGAATTAGAGGGTTGAATTTCAATTTTGCTTTCTATCAATCGGAGCTAAAAAGCATTTTATGTTACCATCGTATTCAAGTGAGGTTTTTAAAAGTTGATTTGTTTCAAGCTATTCTGTGAATTTTAAATTATCCAGGGGAAATAATTACACGATAAAGATAGTTAAATTAAATTATTGTCAAATATCAAACTCAAAAGCAAAAAAGTCATTGCCCTTTAGCAGCAAACCCCTTGAAGCCACAGAACATGACAAGTACATTTATGAATATTATAATCATTGTTCACTCATTAATTACTCTACAAACTATGATTTATTCACCCACGGTTATGCTCATCTGACATCCTATGTTTTAAAACAAGTTGATTCCAAGAGTTTAACAAACACATGACTGTGTTAAGCAGTTCACTTATGCAAATAAGTCAATTAACCAAAGTTGTTTTCATTTGAGCTATAAGCGAACGGACAAAAGCATACTCACACTGGAATGGACCGGCCAGTAGATAAAGGAGTGGATATGATTATGCACCAAGTAGACCAGGGAAGGCATAATGCTTAATAGTTTAAGAAAAAGCAAGGGGACATACATACATCGCACAACTTAATGGACTTTATTTCTTACCTGTCCAAAATGGAGGTACTGACTGTCCATTTTCGTAAGTGACAGAAATCACCATGTAGCGGTTGCCCAGTTGTAAGCGTTTGAGTTCCCTGACTATCTGAACAACATTGGGTTGCTTAGAAAGAGATACTGTAAGTATTCTGTGGAATTATAAAGTTCATTGACATTCATGATTATACATTTAACCATTTTTGTAAGAAAGAATGCCTATACAATAAAGAGCTTATGGCCTAGTGGGACACTGTCAGACTAGAAATCAGAAAGTAGGGTCTGGAAATATTTGAAATATTTCTTACTATACTGTCTAAGATAATTTTTGCCTGTGTCAAGTAAGGATTTTTTGTAAATGACCTTTTCTAAGGATGTAATAATATAGCTTTTTTCAATTTTCATATGATAACTTCAGTCTTTCATGCTTTATCGCAAAGGTGTCCTCTGTATATAATAAC
>JAUUEB010505598.1:0-10191 GCA_032362205.1 Clione limacina | reverse complement strand
CTAAGGATCAATAAAAATCAAGTCCCGTTGAGTCCTGGGGGGGGTGCAGAGAAACCTCTCATTCCCCCCCTAGTAGACTGTCATTGATTTCTCTGTAACACGCTTGGCCCCGCTGAAATGCTACTTGACTTGTTCTAACTATAATCATATCATAATGTACTTACCTACAACACAGTCCTGGCCGGTATAACCAGGTAGACATTTACACGTGAAATCATTGACCAAATCTTTTTAGACAGCTCCATTCTTACATGGGGAAGTAGCACAATCGTCTTTGTCTGATTGGTGAAACATTTGATTAATATCAATATACAAAGAGTTTTTAAATGTCACAAGCTAGTACCCAATGACAACTCTTTTTGGTGAGGAATTAAAGCAAAAAAGGGTCATATGCTTTACTTATTCAGTACCCTTAAACTGTACTTTCAAAGGTCACATGCTTTACTTATTCAGTACTTATAAACTGTCCTTTTAAAGGTCACTACGTCGTTTAGACAGTTAACACGACGAGCCATATTATTACATTTATTCCATAACAATAAAAATAATATCCTCTTAATTCCCAGTTTACTTTTTTGTTCACCCCATGATAACTTATGATAATAGCAACTTGGTCATGCTGCCATACAAATCCTAGATCAATTTTAATCAACTTCTGAAAACCAGATTATTTCTTTTGATAACGGGTCTGGTTTTTATCGCAAAGTGATAATTTCAAAATCCCCTTTATAATTATTGTCATGTTTGTTACATCCGAGCTACGATAGCTCATTTAGTTTACTCATTAACACAAATATGAAGCTCTGTAAACAAAATTCTTTTTTTTATATATAAATATATTTTTTAATTTCACATCAAACTTTATCTCTCTTCTGAAACGACCGGACAAACGCGATCTATAATCAGTCTAATCGATTTATATTGCAAATTCTTTTTATCAAGACAAAAAGCTCATTTGAAAGACGTTTTGATTTAGAAAATCTATACACTGCACTTTTTTATGAAGCAGCATCAAAAAACACTTCAGAAGTCGGCTAAAAAATGTGTTCGCGACTACGATAGTTTGGTTAATGTATACAATGATCTCAACGGACTTGTTAAGAGTTTTGAATGACACTACACGTTTAACTTGATTGTTGTTATAAATACTCACCTAATGTGTCTGCCTCACACACGATACGAGCGTAGTTGTGATTATAACAGCTTCCAGTAATCCAAGAACTCGGGAATCATCAGTTTTCTATTAACATTATCTTAGCGAAAGCAGAGATGGTCTACAGAATGGTTAAAACCATCTCAATGGTGTTTGTTCTACATTGGGCTTAACAGTAAATTTTCAAAGACATAGTGAGTTGTTTTTAAGAACGGTGATTAATAAGGAGCTCTGGACAAGTGAAATTATAACAAGAAGTTCTTCTAACTTTTCAAGTACTAGAGGATTATAAAAAGTAACAATAAAGTCTTTAAACCACAATTTAATGGAACAATACAAAGCAAAGTCAACAGTTTTGGGTAAAAACCCTTCCTCAAGACAAACAAAGAATACAAAATCACATATAAAACATAGTAATAATTATACAAATACTGACAAACTAATGTACATGATATGACAGAAAAATGTCACTAAACAATCCAAAATGCAAAGACACACGGACGTGTCCACAACATACACCAAATACATCACAGTTAGTAATGTCACTGAATAATATAACAAAAACATCAAAGTTCACTGAACAATTGTTCATTGTGGTTTGAAGACTTTATTGTTACTTTTTATATTTATGCCTACCACCAGTAGTCACCTTCATTAATCTGATAATCAATTAATCAATCAATCAATCAATCAACAAATTAACCATTCATTAGTTCTTAATCTTTCAATATTCCAATCTCTTCATCAAACAATCCAATACTCCATTTATTTGATTATAACATGTTTTTAATCTACACACTTACAAATTATTCTCCTAATTATAGTGATTTCCCCATTTATTTAAAATATTTTCAAGATCAGAATTCATTATTTTTTATCTACGTTTGTTGTTGTTGGTTAGTTACGATCGCTCACAAGAAGTCATCTTTATCTAGAAATCAAGGAGGCTCATATAAAAGAGAACGCTGGCTATCCGGCTTCAGAAGGTACTTTGTTATTTGTATTACTAGAAGGACACTTTAACACATAATATATATGATCCCAAAAATTTACCACAACACAAGAAAACAATGCCATACCTATTCTCTATTGAAAGGACTTAAGTGCTTTAAAATTGAAAAGAAGCCACACAACCCACTCATGCCAAATAATGATATTGGTTATATTCAAGTAAACGAATGAAATTGTTTCCCTTCCTTTTAAACAAAATAACACTGTATACATAGCATAATGTAGGTAAAGATATTTATATAAGTTTTGATCCTTTAGAAGAATTACAAAATGAAAATTGGATCCCACGCCATCTACTATTTATTGGAAGCCCTTCTAAAAATAGGTGTTTATTGCTATTTCTGACTGTATTCATTAATCAGATCCGATATCAAATATTTTGAGTAGAAAAGTATAACTATCATTAAATGTTAAAGATATTTCTAAAGCCATTATGTCAGGTTCACATTAGAGCTTTTTGACATAAATTTATATCTGAAAATACAAACATCAAACCTGACAATTGCGATTGGAATCAAACATTTGGAGAACAAATCTGATGCCTGATATTCTTTGTTGGTATCTACAAGCATCTCGTATGAAATCATTCTGGCTTTGTTGATAAGACACTGTCCCTTTATTCAGAGGAAACAACCTAAACTAAGAAATGTTTTAATCACGATAAAGACAGATGACTATACAGTTAATGAATTTATGAAAGAACTATAACACACACTTTTTTTTCAAAAAAATGGTATATGAGGATATGGTATTTATAATAAATTCACGCAATATCTAAAAAGTTCCATTATCGTTGAAATTCAAAGAAGTATAAATCCATCAAATGGTTTAAGTGTAGCAAACGCCTTTTTGGTGAATTAATTCGCTCAATATTCAAAATTATTTATATGAAAATTTTTATGAATATTTTTGCTATAGACAAAAAATTCGTCTACATGATGTGGTCTATGTTAGGACCGTAGTACATACAGTTGTTGTTATTTGGTTGTTTCTTGGGGCTGCTATTGGTATTTGTGCACACGCACTGTAATGTTAATCTCTGAATGCATCGTGGTCCGATGTATGTGGTTTTGATGCAATCATATTATTTTTAGAGTAAATTGTTAGCATGTTTTCATTTATTAGGCAGTAGTGTATAAGAAAATACTATATAACCTGTTAAGCTTAGAATAAAACTAGCAATACTACCGATGACGACAACATCCCACAGATTAAGAACAACAACAATTATAACGTCATCAAGTAAAGATTAGTATTAACTTCTAAATGATGTCAAGAAATAAAGTTAAGATGAAACACTTCCAATGACTCGAAATCGAAAACAAAAGACCACATTTTTTTGCCTCCAAGATCAACTCTCCCCGTCTAACGCCTGAGATTCCCATTTAAGGCCAATAAATAGGGTTTGACTACGGGTGATTATTCGAAATAGTCATGAAACAGGAGTCTTTAAAATCACCAAGGACAAAAACAGTTGCATGTACCTAAGTCCTAAGGTAAAACGGATGAATATCTCGAATAAGACTCCTGTTTCATGATTATTCACGTTTAGTTCAATTAAAAAAAATTGAAGCTTTTTTAGGCTACTTTGCGTAGATACTTAAAATGGCTAGAGTTCTTTTTATATTTCTTATTAAGTCCAATTTTTGAATCTCATATTTGTTGTTTCTTGATATTATTGAGGTTCGATTGTATGGCCTTGGTTGTTTTCACACGAAAATGTGCGTTCCTTTTGTTTTTTTAAGGTTTTGAGTGATACCATTATCATGTATTCATCAACATCATTAAAGAAAAAGCATCAAGATGATCAGTAACACCAGGAAGAAAAATATTCAGTAAGAAAATGAAACTACCTAGTCGATTCAAAATAAAATTCAATTATGACAAAAATAACCTAATTTATTGTTTGCATATTCATGATGAGTCAAGAACGTATTTGGTAGGGAGTTTTTATAACTTTCTTTTGTAAATAACATTGAAGGAAAAATAAATATCTGTTAACAGATAAATTACCTGCTTATTACATTAATCTAACTAATTTCATGTAAATAGCACACATTTGTGCAATTAACCCTTCACAAGGATATTATTCAGTGTCGTAATTAAGCTATTATTTCTATTTATTTTATTTGAAGCCTTTAATTAATTTACTGAGGTAAATTTTTACCTCGCGATAATCTGTCTCACCTTCTCATTATGACATAAATTAACTTACATCCTTAATTCATTTTTTTGGAATTATCATCAATTTACTCCAAACTTTTTGAATAGTTACTAGTATGCGTTGTCTCTGTATTCTATCAGTTCCATTATAAATCACTGCTTGTCTCTATTCAAATAAAATCTTCTCTTTACCAAATAATCATCCATTAACTAGCCTACCACATAAAGTACACTGTTATCAAGGCGGATAGAGTATAGAATCACAAATACTTGAGGTAGGACTTTTTGCGTTTTTTTACATTAGCCCTTAGAGCTCTTGAATATAAACCTATTTAAAACGATGTTTTGAATTGACGAGATCACAATAAAATGTATGAATCGTGATGTTATTGTAGTACAAACGCTCTAAAAGGTTATGCTTTTTACCGCTGTAATAGTATACGATTTTAAAGAAAAAATACTGTGTCGTTCAGAGTTACTCCAATTGGCGAAGGTTCTCTAATTTTGCGATGAAATTCATCTAATATATTTGCATAAAAAGTTTCGCTAATACACTTTAGACTATGGATGGGAACACTTAACAAATCAGATTAAGTAGAAGAAGTAGCATAGCTTCATCTAGTTTGACGGTTATTGGTTCAGATAAACGTTTTACCAACGTGGTTCTTAAATTGATCACATATACGCAATTGTAGCAACGTTGATACTTTATTTTGTTACAGCCTTAATCAAAGAACATTATGAAAAATAATCATCAAGTGAACAAAATAATTCATCAAAAGATTTGATATCCTAAATTAATAATCATTAAGTTTTTTCTGTGTCAGAAAATGTTTATATATATTGACACGCTCAAGGTTATCTGTCGTTTAAGATGTGTCATATTTGCTATTTATACATTTTAAATATATAGAATAGTTTATAAAGTTTTTCAAGTTGCAATTTTTACTTATTTATCAGATGAATAAGCATTTATAGTTCTTGATTCTGATCGAAAGAACACAACAAGCGCACTTTGATTTATTCTACAAGCAAACACTGGTTAAATGACAATTATAATATCAGATAATATTTCAATATAAAGAAATTATATTTAGATCAAGACACAAAGGTACGGCCACGGGAACTGTAACCTTATAATCCTCGTGGTTGCTGGGTTTCAAGTTGAAACATACATAGAAGTTACATAACAAAATTATACTGTATTCTTTCCGTTCCAAAGTTCCATTGGCATTGGTTTGAGGATTAAGTGTAATCTATAGGACACATTGAATCAATTCTGCAACTTTATTGAGCTATTATTTGTTGACTATACAAATATAATTTAATGGAAATCATTTAAGTCTAACTCGGTATTCTATTGCGTTTTGCGCTCAATAACAGATAAAGAGTTTTACCAACATGCCATAAAGGAGTCTGCCTGTTTGGGATCTTTCAAGGTATCGTTTTTTTACTGCTCAGTTGATTCATATTAATTACAAATATCAATTAACATTATTTCACCGAAAAAATAGTTCTATGAATATTAGTAAATGATAAACATAGATTAGATTAACGTGACATATTTTGATGAATGGACTTATAAATATAACCATGTCTTCATCATGAGTATATATTTTATCCTATTACTCGATGTTAAATGCGGGAAATAACCAAGTTATGCGGATGCGTCCCAACCTAGATTGTATAAAGTCCGAAACCGTAGCAGAATGTGTGGCCTTTCAAGTGTGCCCTTTCTCTTGTCATTCTTAAAAAACTTCTCGTTTTGCGCATTCGTGCTATTTACAATTTAAAATAAAGTGTTACATCTAAAAGAAATGCTTAGACCTTAGCGTTTCATAATTTTAACGTGCCTAATTGTTGATAATTATCAATTAATATTTTTTGAAATTATGAGAAGTACCATGTTCGTCTATACGAATGATTAGATAAGTTCCCCGTATAAATCTCTTTTTCAAATTAATAAATAACGCAGCCAGAGACTCAAAAGCCATACCGTCAATGATAGCGTACTATGAAACAACTTGACTTAAATCATATAACTGCCATATATTTTTCAAGTATTATTATTATATTTGTTCTGCTTATATAAAATAGGTCTTTCGTTAGAATGTTGATTCATTATTCCCAAAAGATAAGAGGAAATAATATTATGTTCTTTTGATTGTTATTATCATCAAAATCTACATCCGCTTGCAATTATCAAGTCGATCAAAATGTTGGAATTCATGTTATGAATTTATGTCATATCATTTCATGAATTACAACATTACACTGGCATATAGACTTGTGGGAGGTAGCTTGCTTGACTTCAATTGTTAAGGTTTTCATGCGCGCTTAATGAACATAGATATTCGTTTCAGTTTTTATGTCAAACCTTTGAAAGAAAGTTTGTTTGAATAAACATCCCCCTTTAGCACAAAGTTTCGTTTCTTTATAAGAATGGATGTTTCTAATATTCACTATACAACCAAGGAGACTACCTAACGTTTATTGATAGTTAGCACAAATGTAAACAGCTTATTATCTTTAATTCCGTAGTTGAAACAGTATTCTAAATATTCAAACATTTAATTGATGTATTTAAATATCTTACAAAATCATGTTAAACCAATATGACATCAAATGAAAGAATTATTTACAAATACCTCGCAAATTCTTATAAACACAAAGACTCAAGGTGAAGGCAATGTTTATATTTATATGCCATTTAGCTAAATATGTAACATTTATTTATATTTATCATTAACTTATGTTTATAAAATATTTTTTAAGAGAAAAATGTTCATTGGTATTCAGAGACATTTGTTAATTATGAAAATCAATATAGCCAGAGTTAAAACTAAGTTAAAACTTTAAGATATTATTAAGATCCCATCTACTCACACCCAACGGTTTCGTTGGCACAACAAATTAAGTAAAGCACTTCAGTCCTAGTTAATATTCATTATCTTCTTTATGTTCTTATTGGGTATTCAGCTTATGACATTTTGCAATGACCATGTTGCTACATAGGCGATACTACCATCGAGAGTTTTGTATGACCACCAAAACACAAACTTGAGCTTTCGAATGAAGATTGTATCCAGACAAAGCCTATATTATGTCCTTTTGTTTGTCCCTTTGTTCATCAAGAAATTACACAACTTAGAGATCCACCGCATTAAGATATTTGGATATTTTAATTGCCGTGTTAATTAATTTAATTATAACTACGTGACGGTTATAAGCCAAAGGGAATCTATCTAGGATCACCTCTATTACTTAACATTGATAAAAAAAAGTTCCTATCATTTATTAATTGAGATTTTTAGCCTTTTATGGGACGACTACGCCAAACTTAATCTGAACACTGAACAACTCTAGATTAAAGAGAACGTGTTATGTAACATACAAAATATTCAAACGATTGATCACGTGAGGTATATTTAAGTTTATAATATCAACAAGTGTTCCCCTTCGTTTTCAAATAAGTAACAACAGTATATTATCCTATATATAGGTAATTATGGGGTATATGATATTGGTCAATGTTGTGTCTTATGTTTTGCCATTCTTGACGTTATGTGAAGATATATGATATGACTCGCTGAGTAGACATTAATAACAAGTAAAAATGATTCGCTTGATTCTCATCTGGCTTACGAAGAAACATTTCTTGCTATCATAGAAATTCCAAACAAAACTCTTGCTTTTAACAATATCATGAATGTTTGAAGCAATAATTCAGCATATCACTCAACAGCAAATGTAAATAAGATATTTTGTAAATCATTGTCTGTTTGTGCACGCCCTGCTCAAGTTGCATATTAAAGAATTACTAGAAATTACTAGACAACTTCCTGCTCAAACAGGACATTTTGGACTTAAGATTTGAACATTAAACAATTAATAGAAAAAGCAGACAACTTAACTAGTACTTTTGTTGAACATTTCAAAACAAACTTACCAAATTGGCAACTGTCGGAAATAAGATAGGGTTAATATCCTCACATCTAACGAATTAATTTTGAGATAATTCCTTCAATGCTGATAACTTAACCCTGTGCTCGGAGAACGCAAGGCTTGAGACGTCGACAAGGTTTCAAATTGCAGATACGATGAACCCAGGTCAGTCTAACCTCATCTCAATAAACCACATATCATAAAGAAAAATGTAAGAAAAACACTAATAGGAAAACCGTCGTTCATAATCCACGAGCTAAACAGCAAGGAATTTCTTCTATCTTGACATAAGACCTGTAGCAAACACTGGCGCTACGATGACTAGCCGGCTAGAGTAGACATCTTCTTGAAACACAACAACATCAAATCAGGAATAATAACCTCTTGTTTTCTTTTTCCCGTTAGCTACTCTTCTCTTTTCCACTTTCCGCGTTAATTATCATCCTAACAGCTTACGGAGATCGTACCTTATGTCTCTCAAGTATGTGGCACCGCCTTGGCAGATAACGTCGGTAACGCCTTCTGTCACTTTTCTTTCGGCAGTTGCCTGCCCTTGGCAGATAATCTGACGTCAGGCGTCTTGAAGGAAGTGACGTTTACCAGAGTGAGCTATGAGTTCGTCTGCAATTTGTTTCTCGCGGGGTGGGGTCGGATGGTAATGATTGACAAAGCATCTGCCCCTCCTACTTACTTAATGGTACCTTCTCTATGTTGTTCTTTAAGAGAAATTGATGAAATCTGATGGATTAACTGCTGGTATCTGTAACCCTAGAGAATAATGTGGTTGCAAGAAGCTAAAGTTTCGCCGTTTTATATCAACAAACTGTTGGTTGAATTGAGTCTACTGACATATAACTTTCAGTTAAAGATTAAATACTCATTGAATCAATCCCAAATAACCTGTTTTTGATAAGTAAGTTAATACCTTACTGCATGCTATTGTAGATTTATATGACAGATAAAGATAACATTAGTGTCTGCTTTGAGTTATGGTCTTGTTAATTTACAATGTTGAAAAGAGTGATATTTTTATATTAGTGTTTTGAAAACGATATCAATGACTGGATATCAGACTTGAAATATGTTTAAAATGGAATCTCGCGTAGCTGTAGGCATGTTTGGAACTGTCTGTGAAGTTTTTGTTCAATCCCTTGATAAGCAGCACTTCTAGCACCGAGGTTGTTAAAAGTATGAATTGATGCTGTAATAATCTTTAAAATGATTTCTTGCAATCAATTATACACACTATATTTAAAAGTCGGTTACAGGAGTTGCACTGCTGCAGCCCATTTTTTGACGTGTCGATTTTTATAATTTTCTGCGTTTGTGTAGTGGTTTCATTTCAGTCTATTTTTTTAACTTAACAGGCAACATTGTACTTATAGTCAATAACTTAACGCGACAGTCATGAAGTATAGGACAAACTTGACTGTATGTCTTGACCTTATATATCGAATTCTCGAGTTGTATACTTAAGATAAAATGAACAAAAAAGTTCATAGAGAATTAGACAATTAATATGAGCAAAGTATAATCCGAAAAAAGTAAATAATTCGCTTAAACATCCGATTTGGGACTGAGGCGACTCAAATTAACACATTCTATTTGAATAAGCTTCCTTTATTCTTCATTTGACTAAAGTAAAGTTATCCATGTATCAATTTAACTAGCATGAAAGGAATTGGGACTATATTGTGAAACAATTCATTAGCTTAAATCCATAAATAATAGCATGCTCAGCGTGAGAGATTGCGCAAAAATCGCAAAATAATCTAGAGCTCATTGTTTTTATATTCTTTATGTTATGGAAACATGAAAGATACTTCTTGCCTTTGATCTTTTTGAAAAAAAACAATTGAAAAAAGAGAAGTGTTACAATCAAATGAGTACAATTAATTATAGGCACCGAGGACTAGTGA
>JAUUEB010505597.1:0-18195 GCA_032362205.1 Clione limacina | reverse complement strand
AAGTAACCTTATCTGGCAATTTTGTCACAAGCATTCTTCTGTCCATGCTTTTCTGCACTGTTTTCTTTAATAAGATACATTTTGCCATGATTCATGTATTCATTACATGAGGGATCGTTTTATACATTATATGCATATTTCCTTCGACGGAGATCGGAACTCATTATCGAGGACTATACCTGTAATACTTTCTTTCAGAAAATAGCCTAATAATGCGTTTTGTCCATGTACCATAGCCTTATGTGAAGGATCGTTTTGTACATTTAATGCATCTTTTTTTCGAGTGAGATTGGAACTCTTCATCCAGATTCTCCAAAAATGCACGCAACATTTTTTTTCCATTTAGCTGTTGGGGCTTTTACGTTGATATAATATTACTTATAAAGAAAAATAACATAAATTTTATTTCTAGATATCTTTCGGCCCCATCAGCTTAATTTAGGTACAATATTAGTTTTAATCTAGTAATGGCTTCATTTTACAGCACTAGCCAAGGTCACATTAAACATGTAAAGCTTAAAAAACTGACAAAACAAATGAGTTACCTGCCAAAACAACCGTAAATAATTTCAAGGTCATGTTAGAATGTGAGACGAAGTTCATATACAAGATTGTGTCTTTATTTTTCTAAAAACAGAATAACCATAACTAAATTCGTTGTTGGAAGCCAACAACATCAGATAAGGCCAATAAATGACATACTTTGTTCATGGAAATATAGCATACGTTTTTTTTAGTTGTTTATATCCGTTTAATCTGTCGAATATAATTTCCATCATGAAACAAGAGATTTATACCGAGATTATTGAATTCCAACAGCTGTTGAAGTATATACAAGATAATTGAAGAAATGATTAAAGGATATAGATTAGCTAGAGTTTGTCTTTTTCTACAATAGTTAACGATCTTGAATGTTTTCCCGTGTATATATGTTGCGAGGAATTCGTGCTATAATTTCTAAATGAGTTTGTATGCACTCTGAATAAATCTTATATGTGAAAAAATCATCCGTAAAAAGAAGATAATATAAACGTACAACGATCATGGGGAATTGACTTGATTGAAATCGGTTTCCTCTCGGCATCAATACTTTTAAGGGCACCCGCCGTAGTATTAGTAAACATCATTAACAATATCTTTAGCCTTAGCCATAAATTATGATTTTGATTATGTAAATGACGCAGAAAATCAGTTTATTTACATGCATTTGAGTATGTATGCGCAGAAAATGTATACTTTAATTTAGTAAAAGTAAAGACGAATTAGATTCTGATATTCATTATAGTTCTGGAAATAGGTAAATGTTTAAGCTGATAAAAAGGATGATTAATACAAATGCAATAATAGGATTTACAAATGATTGAACTAGAAAAGGAGTACTCGTAAAGAGTACAGCCACGAACATCTGACAAAAAAAAGAATATATAGCAAATAACCCAAGGGCCCTTACTATGTTAACGTTTTTTTTTCAAAATAGCTATAGAATTAAACCTCTGTTCAAGATTCCAAATTTCTATATTTGACGTTTGGACCACAGTGTGTTCGTAAAAAATTAACAAATTGCAAAATACTCAAATGGTCAATAACTGTTTTTAAATTGAATATTCACAACATTGTGAAAGATCATTTTAGATAGTCACTAGAAGAGCCTAGATAAACAAAAAAAAACAATAAGGGCAATAACTCCGTCGTATTTTCAAAAATATTTCTGGGTTTTAAATAGCCATTATTTAAAACTCTTTCCCTATTCTTCTTCTAAAAAAGTGTAAAATTACTCAAGTTATATAAACAGACACACAGACTCACAGAAACACAGACAGAAAGAATCGAATCTATTACATTATGCGTTGCATGATCACATTCATCGATCAGCGTATGCATTGATAAAAGATACATATAATGAATGTATCAAGATAAGTTGTCATCAGCATGAGATTAATATTCGTGTCTGTTTATGTCTTTACCTTTAAAGGTATCTAAAGTCTATTTTTTTCGTCAGCCTGCTTGTATCACATACAGAAGCAAACAATTCATATTAACAATATAATCATGAAGATATATTGGAAATGAACCATTTGACTCAAACCTCAATGCCATGTGATGTGGTGAAGTATAAAAAAAAAGATTGATCGTTAATTCATCAAGCAATTAGTCAAACTTAAATTGTCATTATGTTGTACGTTTGGTATCTATATTAACATATTTCATTTCAAATTTACTTAATATGAATGTTTCAATGCTGTGAAGGGGTTAATCAATATTTTAAATGATAGCTGAAAATACTATACAACTAACCATTACTATTAACTATTTGAAAAAGAAATAAATGTCTTTGTGAGACGGATCTATTTGTATGATTCTTTTTGTTAAGCGATATACAACTAGTAAAATTGTCGTGATTAGAAAGTGTAAAAGCTTCGACCTGATAATAATTAAATGCTTATTTATTTTAGACCAAGTGCTATAAATCTTTTTCATTTATACTCAAACCAAAGTTATTGATGAGAACAATTGATATGTGTCATGTATATTGTTACCTTACCTTACTGGATCAGCGCATCACCATGGAGATATGTCTGCTGGAAGGAGGTCCCCTGTCACGTTGCTGCCCAAATTCCCGCTTTGTTTACCGCTCGGTTTTGTGCCATACAACCAGCCTCTGCCATGCTCGTCTTGAGCAATTCTTCTAGGTCATCTTCCCACTTTGTTCTTGGTCTTCCTCTATTTATTATGCCTGAACTTCTAATGATGTCTGTCTTTTCATGTGACCAAAATATTTTAGTTTCTGCCTCTTCATATATTTAATTAGATGACTTGTTTTTATATTTAGTCTGCCTCTTACTTCCTCATTTCTTTTTTCCAATCAATTTTAAGTATTTTCCTTTCATGGCCATTATTCTGCTGGTGTCATTTTCCAGTGGTGTCTAAGCCTCACACCCTTACAAGGTTACTGGAAATATGCATGATTTTAAGATTTTCAATTTTGTGCTGTTGTTTTGACCTTTCCATAATTTGACATATTTGTTAGTTTTTGCTTTGCGATTGCTAGTTGGCGTCTGATCACATTTCGATTCGTGCTCCAAGATATCCAAAATGTTTAACATCCTCTATGTTTTTACAATCTATAACTATAACTGTTTCTTGTACACATTTATCAGAGTCAAATATTTTGATATTTGTCACATAATGTAGCTTTGCTGTGCTCTTTTGTTGCTTGTTTAAGTTGTTTTAGGCCTTCTGTTGTGTTTGATTGGAGGGCGGTGTCATTTGTATATCTTAGGTCTTTTATCCTCTTCCCCATAGTGTATATTTCTTTTATCATATTCTACTTGTCTCATAATGGTCTCAGTATACATACTGAATAGGTTAGGGGAAAGAATACATCCTTTACTTACGCCTTTGCTCACATCAAAAGCTTCTGTCATTGAGCTATCTAACCTTATTGTTGCTTTCTGTTGGTGGTAGTGAGCTTGAAGTAGGCATATGAGCTATGTGTGCAACTTGATTGATTTTAATGTTTTCCACATTTTGATGTGACTGACACAGTCAAAAGCCTTAGAATAGTCAATGAAACATATCCTTATTTTTTTGCTGATTTCATTGTTATTTTGATTCAGAGAGTTCAGATTTAAAAATGTGGTATCTAGTACCTCTAATTTAAGAACCCCGTATGTGTTTTATTTACTTCCTCTACTTGTTTTGTTTTCATTCTGTTCATGATGTTTAGTAGATTTTTCCGGCATGACTTTTTAATGCTATCGTTCTGTAATTTAACAATTTCTGCAGGTCGTCTTTCTTTGGTAAGGGTACATATACTGATGTATTTCAGTTTTCTTGATGAGGAGGTAATATATGCTTTAAGGTTGTTGTTTGCTATTTTGACTTCTGATCTGAGGGGTGGTAAGGAGTCCTCTTGTTGTCTTCTTGCCTATCTTTTCCTCTGCGGCATCATGGATTTTGTACATGTCTGAGCAACATTCTACCAATCTTTTAGCAAAGTCACTTTCCCATCTGTGTCTTTAATAACATTTAGTCACGGTTTAAAGGTTGTTGTCAGCTCTTTGATCTCTCTGTACATCTCTATACTCTTATTATTGGTCATATAATTGTCATTTTTCTTGCATGCTTCTTCTAGGTATCTCCTCTTATCTCTCTTGCAGAGGTGTTTAACCTCCTTACTCATGTATTTATACTCTTTGTTATCTTGATTTATATTTATATGGTTTAAGTTTTCATGGTTTCTTCACTAATCCAGGCCTTGTATCATTTAGCTTTCTTAACCAGGTGATATTTAGCTTCCTTAAAAATGTCACGAATTGTATTTGTAAGGTCTTCTGGTTATTTTTATTCTGATATCTTTGCAAGCTCTGTGGATTTTTTTACCCGCTACAGAGAATTCCCCTTTGATATTGTCTACATCATATCTCATTGTTATGGCTGGTCTATTTTGCTCTTTAATTTTAACTGAGATTCTGCGATTAGCAGTTCATGGCCACTGTCACAGTAAGCTCCTGGCAGTGTATTTACACCTCTTATCAGTTTAGTGTGCTGTTTTTTAATTATGATATAATCCAATTGTTTTTTTATCGTCTGGCTGTGTCCATGTTTAGAGCATAAGTGGGAACATTGGAAAGCAGGTGTTCGTGATTTTGAGATTGTTGCTTATTGAAAAGACAATCTCTCCTCTCTCGTTTCTGTCTCAAAGACCGTACCTTCCAACAGTTCCTTGTTCAATTTCTTCTTGTTGATTGTCAACTTTTGCATTACAATCTCAAAGTATAGTTATTATGTCTGTATTTTTTTATGCAGTATATCTCTTTTTGTAGGTCTGCGTAAAATACCTCAATTTCTCCCTTACTTGATTTGCTAGTGGGTGCATAAATTGGATAAATTTGAGGTTCCTATGGAGTCATTGTACGCATAAGCTCATAATTCCACTGCTTATAGCGTTAAAACCAAGAGAGTTTTTGGTCTTTTTCTTGCTAAGCCATATTCGACTTATGTTGTAAAGCGCTACATAAATAAACAAAGTAAATTGACATGAAGGAAAAAAGACAAATCCCTTTCATTTACCTGCTTTACATAGATTCAATGTTAACCTAGTTCCAGCATATAATATGCAACTCGAGTAAGGCGCAATTAGTTATATTTCATAATAATTAGCTCTGTGATAATACACTCCCCCAAATTGAATTATAAATAAGTCTAAAAAAAATCGGTTTAACACAATAGTACTGATAATACCATCACCACTATGTAAGTCGATCACTATTTCATACTTTTTCCGATCAACTATGACCATAGCCAGAAAAGTAATTAATGTATCATATATAATGTGTATATAATACAAGTACATTCTCATAAATCACTCAGATTGTAAACACACAATGACAGTTACCCATTTAATCGTGTGAAAAAGATCATTTAATACCATATCAAAATAGATTTTCTACGACCTACGTGTCAAATAAATGATTAACAGCTTTAACATCCTCATTTTGATTGAGAAAATATCAAATACCAAAATCCTTACTTAGATAGAAACATGAACAGACACCAGTGCAGGTTTGTTAAACCTTTTCAAAATGTATACAATTGTTGTTATACAAATTCAACCAAGCAAACTCTTATCTACAAATGTTGACCAATCAGGCCTCAAGCCATTTCAGAAATTGATGGTATTTAAATACCCTCCATCACATTGTTAGCATATTTTATTCTCTTTAATGTACGCTCCTGTGAAAATAATTCTAGATATACTTTCGGTATTGCTTCCATCGATTTAATATCCTTGCGTTCACGGAAAACATGTGACTAGTTTAGATTCATGTTTACCTTTCCTAAGCTACAATAAATGTTGATCAAGCTTGAAGGCTTTGTTCTTTAATGTTGAAACACAAAACTTGAGGCTTCGACAAATTCTCATTAAAACAACGTTTTTCTATTCATGGACACAAAACATAAGTTCATATTTTTATGAGAGAATAAGCGTGATGATTTGTACAGCTTTGAATGTTAAAGGTGTCTGCTTTACGACCATTTGAATACATTTGGTTGTAAAAAGCTATATGGTAATTATTAACAATTAAATGATGTGTTTCCGTAACTGTTGTAAGACATTCAAATACAGATAATTATTGACTTTCATAAGTAAAAAGAAGAGTTTACGCGATTGTGATGAAGTATCTTTAAGCACATACAGCGCCATGTGATTCTCCGAATCAAAATATTTCAAATATAGTTTTATTGAATTAAAAATGTCAGATGATTAGTGTCAGGATAAACATCGGTGTTATTACACCATTTTTTTCAGAAGCAGAACTCGTTTATTGATTAACATTTGAATACATATTTTAATTAACTGAAGTAAGGTGCTTATCAACTAGTCATATACCCATAGGTTGTATTTCCCTACATAGTTCAATGTATGCAATCGTGCAGTTATTTTCTTGTAACTCACGGGAAACCATAGTGAATCGTGCGTTCATTATTTAGTTATGGTGTTAACTGGATTTGTCGCCAGCGACCAATAGGAAAGCAAAATTAAACTTTAATCATTTTCAAATTGGTACATATTAATTTCCGACTTTTGGGTAACCAGAAGTGGAATCCTGAAGTCTAAGACAATTGAAGAAAGATATGCCGCGACATTGGATTGAACGCCGACCCTCACGGTTCATAAACCGCAGTGCTAACTGACTGTGCGAGTCAAAAACTTTGCTTCACGAGAAATTATAAATCATACGCCTGATCAAAACAAATATGTCTACACAAGAAAAAAGGTTGCTTTATCAAGTTTTTTTCGTTACTGTTTTAACGATCGACTCAAATATATACACTGTCGGTCATATGTTGTGTCACCCCTGTTAAATCAATAATAAATCACTCACAAATTAAAGTTATTGAATATTGAGTAAACAACACATTGTATATACCTTTTATACATCATATTTAATAAACATTATCATAAAACATCATCAGACATTGTTACATTGCAAGTGCATAGGGGTCAAACCCTAAAGTCACAAAACTAGTAAATCGTGTTTCCGCCTCTTGCCACAATAGTCGTCGGCTCATGGATCCAAACAACCTCTGAATATTTTGTTGTGGGATATTATTCCATTCTTCTATCAGGGCTGTCTCAAGCTGATGTACGGTCTGTGGTGGATTCACTCTTGCCCTTATCCTGCGGTCCAGCTGATCCCAAAGGGGCTCTATCACATGCTGTTGTACCAACCTGAAGTTGGCCTATCATTTGGTTTTTTAACGCGTCTGTAATCTGCGGCATGGTTGCATTTGAATAACATGTGTTGTGTTTAAATTGTTTAAACATAAACATATCATACAAATAACACAGTAACTGTCTTGTGTGTTACAAAAATGTGTCATGTTGTGAGCGATATTTACAACCCAAAAAATCGATCACATTGAGTTAGATAGCTTGCTCCAATTAAACGTGCTTTTGTGACTTTACCTAATGACCCCTACCCACTTGAGGGTCATGCATGGTGAGCATTACTTACATTGTCAATTCAAGATAAATTCAAAACAATGTCAAAAAGGTATAACAAACGGGTTGTTTAAAAAAAAACATAAATATTGTATGTTACTTGTTATCATTGATTTAACAGGGGTGACACAACATATGACCGACAGTGTATATATATGTTTTATAACCTCATTAATTATTATAATAAGTACACATGCCTCTTACAAAACACGAAGATTTGTTTCTTATACCGTGATACATGAGTTTCAGTCAGCATGCAAACAAAATGTTACTCAATTGAATCTAGTTTTTTTGCTTTATTTTGAAGTTACGTATCTATTTCTTTTTTGTCTTAGACAAAAACATCTGCTCTCATATTTAATGAAGTGTTTTTCTCTCTTTATTGGCCAAAGATACATTAAGCTTGACTATTGATAATGTAACAGTTGGTACAACACCTATTCGGCACATTGTAATCTAATAAAGTGTTTAGAATTCCAACTTCTGCGATTGATTACAATTATACTTTTATAAGGTTTCAAACCTTGTAATTTCCAAAGATTTTTGAATTTCCATGTGGTGTAAGAATCAGTTGTCAGACAATTCATTACGTGATCATAATCGAATTAAACGTATCCTCAAAGTAAAATTATAGCTACTAGTATCAATAACCTAAGCCGAGTTACGGACTGAAATATAAATGAGTTAATTAATGTTAGTGCCATAACGGCTGCATGAGCCTACACGATCTCAATCGAATCGTCTGATGTTTTAACGAGGGCAATGAGGTAGGCCTAGTAAACATGTTCAGGAACCAGAGAGTACAAGACTTTTGTAAAAGATCTTCACGAATGCACTTATCACTATGAACTTAATAAAACGCATAACATTTGCTCTTTTTTAAAATAGTATTCAAATATGTCAGATAGTCAATTGGAATTTAATTTGTTTATAGCAAACACGTGTATACAATTCTTTGAAATGATAAAAAGAGCATCGATTTAGTTATACATTTTCCTGAACCTTGATAATAAGAGAGTGCGCCACAAAACGTACCAGACATATTGAATGGTTTTTATTCAACTTAAGGGTGAAAATGTATTCTTATTCGACGTATGTCAGTGAATTTAAATGCACATGGAATATCGTTGATGTACAGAACGTCAGAATTAGAATAAACTAGAATGTCGTTCTCTACGCTCTCTCAATTCGTCATTTTGGTTGGTTCGCTCCCTCTTCCTGCAAAGATCCAGAGACAGAACGCACATTTTATACAAACAGTCAAACAAATGACACATTGGAGAGCTCGCCGTTTAAAAGTTTAAAACTTTCTTAGAGTATATCTTATCAACACATTATAACCGATAAGCCGCTTGTACTGGCGATGCTCTATTAGCTAAATTTAAAATAATAATCTTATGTTTCAAAGAGACCAATATGCCAATTGCTATGAGTTACGAACAACTTGAAAGATAAATAACCTCATACGGGTTCATGCAATTGAATACTCCTGTCTTTTATGATATTTTTGTTTGGTCATACGATTTCTTGTCCTTATGTCTTTGGATCATGAGCAAATCTTCATCTTTAATTTTACGTAAGTATTTAAGATTGTGTACACACGTTAGGTAGCATTATCAAATTGGATTTCTTGTTATGTCATTACAGTTACTTATCTCCTTACTTGGGCAAATAAATAGAAAGACGCACAACATAATTGGTATAAGAATATACTTTGAAAACATTTTTGTAACGTGCAATAAGATATGTCTCCCCTCCTAACCCAAACTACATCAGTTTTGTCCATATCTTTAATTTTTAAGAGAAATATTAAATGAAAATCAGCACTTTCTCAATAATCAAAGTATTATTATGATATTAGGTGTCATCAAAATACAATGTGTAATTGTCCGATGTAGGAGAGGTATTTCTGAGAGTCACTTTTATGACGAAGGAATGTGTAGCATGTTGTAATAAACACTACAAACTGTCATTGTAAGACGACATTTTGTTTAACGTCTCCGTCAACACATGGTAGGTTTTATCGACAAAGGTGCTACTTAAACATGTTAACGTACTGCAATAAGACGCCCTGTGATGAAGACATATGCAGTTGGGAACTTCTTTAACACAAGTTAGGGCTATCCATATATATATCATTCATAGATTACCTGTCATACCTTTCACCAAGCACCTCTGGGAATAAAAACAAATGTCTAAAAAAATCAACTTTTAACTTCTTAAGTAATGCGAAGTGTCTGTTTTGATTTCATACGTTATACTCCATGGGAATTGGTTTCCTATAGACTGTATCATATTATCTGATGGGATTTCAAGCTATATTTTGTTTCTCTGGAGTACGAGTTATCTCGCCTTATCACAGCAAATACACAAACGTAGTTCACGATATACCATATGATATGTTATGAAGGCAGTTTGTTTCCAGAAGACGGTAGACAGCATGTTTTTATTTATTTTGTGTCGACATACCAGATATTTGAGAAAGCCTTTGGTCTACATTTAACACATGAGTACACATTCAACGTATAACGATGCATGTATGATATTGTTAATACAAATGGTTACTATGTTAAAGAGAAGAAAATTGAAAGTTACATATTGCTGTCTTGTCAGAATAAAAGCAAACCAAAGTAGGACATATTGACTGGCACAAATAGTATACATACACAAAAATTGTTTTCAATACGTTTTTAAACACCAGGAAATGGGTGATAGTAAAACTGTGTTACACTTATAAGTCCCATAAAGGTTGGCTTATTTGCAAAAGCATTTCAAATGAATAGTATTCCTTAAATATAAACAAAACTTCAAAAACCTAACTAGAGTAACACAATTTTCGACCTTAATGTAATCAGGTATTCAACCTATTTAATACCTTATTAATATTGGAAACATTTATATGTATGCTTTTTATATAATTCACAAAGGTCTTGGTCTGCGTAGTTATTTCAAAGGGTATATGCAGAAGATTATGCTCCATTGTTAGAGTTAGGTCGCCGCCTGGGCATTCACTCAAAGATTTTAATCCCCAATTGCTTCCTGTTTGTATTCACCCAGGTTAAGAATCATCCAACTATTTATTGTTACTTTTTGAACACTTTTCACACCACAATATGTTATCACTTAACAATGGAACGCTTCGAGGCTAGATCATTGACTATGGTGTTAAAAAGTATTAAGAAACTAAAAACAGTGAAACAAACTGACTAAATTTCCTTCATACTTCACTTAAATATGATATAGTAGATCCTATCAGCATAACTTAAAAGTAAAACAAAAAATATTTTTCTGATTTTTTATAAGTTGGCTGTGTGCGCCAACTGATACTTATAAACTCCAAAAATAATTTAAAACGAGCATCGGCATTTTAAGATAAAATGTAAACAAGAAACGTTTCATCACAATGTGTCATACATGACAGACAAACAAACTGAAACAAACAGGAGTAACATAACCCTCCTCGTGTTAAAACACGGTCTTAGATAATAAAAAAGAGTTTATGGAATTTTTCAAATCGCCAAAAGAAAAAAGTGACAAAAGAATACTCGTCAAATGTCGTAATTTTTGTAATGTCGTAAAGTAGTATTCAGGTAGTTGTTTTTCTTACTTCTACCCCGTTTATTTAGTTGATGGATTTTGGTCCAACTACTCCACTCTAGTAGTTAAGACATAACTATAATAAAGACTACTCTACTCAAGTTGTCAAGTAAGGTTCGATTAAGTTAATATTTTTTGGAGAAAATAGTTAAATAACTACAAAAGCAAAAAAAAAGTTGTCAATCAAAGCATAACAAAAAAGATAATATACTAATATGTCTATTTTTTCCCAATTCTTTGTCAGTTTAAATAAACTTTTGAAATTTAATAACATGAATCTCAGAAATTTGAAAAAAATTACTTTAAGTACTACTCGAGGGAATTTTTGGTGGAACTAGTCCTTTTAAGCCGTACCCGAGAGTGTGTCTTGAGGAACTACTGGAGTTGTAATCGAGTAGTTGAAATTGTCAACTGCTTTAATCCACTCGAGTATGTTAACCAACTACTCGATCCTAAAACTGAAAATTGTGTGCATGTTGCTCTTGACTTCCGCAGTATCTTACAATATCATTGTTCTGAAACCGTGAAATTTGTAACAACTACAGAAAACCAGGCACTTTGCGCCTTTCCGCCATATTTACCAAAAAATAGATACGCCCCTTATAAAAAGGCACCTCACCATACCTAAAACTAACCCCCCTTTGAAAACTCCTCGGATTTCGGCCACTTCATTTTTTGGTTTCGATTTTTTTTGAATACATATTAATTTGAAGAAATTAGAAAGTGCCCTTTTTCTCCGAACAGTGCCTTTTTTCAAAAATTAAGTTGAAAAATGCCCCTTTAAAGAGAAGTATGCCTTCTTTTTCTTCTTTCCTTCTTTTTTTTTCTTTCCCTTTTTTTCTTCATTTTTTTCTTCTTTTTTTGAAAAGGGCATTTTATGCTCCCTCAAAAAAAGGGGGGGGGCTTAATCCCCCCATCCTCCCCCTGTTGCGGCCTCTGCCCTGTATCAATATGGTCTCTCAGTTAAGGAGGTAAAAGAAGAAGAAAATACCAAAAGGCCAATTTTCCCATCTAATTTCATTGCTTGCATGTTGTGACAAAGGATCCCCTGTTTACTCTGTAGTTCTTCTCGCCAATATCCCCAGAGGTTTAAAATCCTAAATGCGCTCCTGCTTTCTACCAGAAGAAGAAACACAACACGCGCCACCATTTGAAAAGCTTTTAATACGCTTTTTATGAAGTTTAACCAACTATAGACCCATTAGATTACTTTGGTATCCAGGACCGAGAAAGAACACTTTATATTAATGCAATTTTGCATATTTTCCCCTTTTACTTTTTCTTATTAGTGCGTTCTTTGACATCTGCTTATTAAATAATGTGATATGAATTTTTTACAAAGGAATATAGGGAAAACGAAATAAAGCTAGTTGCAATTTGATGAATGTTATTTTTCGAAATATCTCCTTGGTATTTTAGTTATCGTATATTCAAGGGCCTTTAAGAAAATGGTCACGCATACAACTTAACATACAATTCAATGTATAATGAAATGAATACACATAGGCACACGTTTAAACATAAGCAAACTGGTAATTATCGCTTAACGTCTATTCACAATTTATTAAAACCGATACCATAATATGATTGGTACACAAACACGCATTGTAAATCCGTGATGTTGTCTTACAACTTTTTGCACAAACACTGAAAACGTTTGCATTAAATTCTTTTGGTAGAAAGCAGGGGCAAATGTGAAAGAGGCATATAGAGGCGAAACAAAAATACTTATGTTTTATAGGTAAACTTGACTGAAATTTTAACATGTTATAACGTACATATCAAAAGGGTACACATAATGCTTTTGATGTAAATGGAAATATGCCACAGTTTTCAATTCAGATGTTTTCAAACGGGTGGGGGATTTGGTGTGAAGCACCATAACTAAGAGGGTACCTGAGTTTTTATGATGGGGGGATGAGTCTGTCGATACTTCTTCTTCTCCTCTTTCTTCTTCTTATTACTCTTATTCTCCTTCTCATTCTACTTGTTTCTTCTTCTTTTCTTCTTTGTCTTCTTATTATTCTTTATAGAAATAATGTACCATAACATGATAAAATATACATGCTCACATTATTAACCTGTACAGAAGATCTCAGAAACATAAAATGTTATTTGATCATATAATCACTATTGAAAATAACTCTTGTAAGACAAGCTGAAAATATAAAATGTGCCCAATAACAATCCACAGAATATATCCCCACAAATGATTATAATTCATGACAACTTTACAATGTTGTTTCATAAATCAACGTGCTCATGGTTCTGTATATCACATATTCGATGCTTTATCTTGTTTGCTCCAGTAATAGATATATTCCACAGATTACCATAATTTAATCAAATATCTTTGATTCATTACGGAAATAGAATGATCAGACATTGGATCACAGATAATCAAAAACCTTCAAAACAATAATACACTTCTTATTATGGTGCTCATATGGGTTGCACATTATGAACGTCGGACAAAAATCTTTAATTTCTCAATCAATTTATTTCTTGATATGGTCTATCTATCTATTCAATCCAATCAATTCAATTCAATCAATTTTATTTGAAAACGGTGATATTTTGGCATTGCTGCCACTCTTACAATGGTCCTTTGACGAAGATAAACAATAAAATAAACACAAGAGTTACATAAACACAATAGATATCACATGTATGAGAAAGGTTCTGTGGTGATTCAAAAAAGAAATGATGACATACATATTACCATGGAAGCAACACTTTGAGAAACTCAAATAATAAAAAGGAAAAATGGATACAACGACGTCATGCAAAGGTCGAAGTGCTAAACGACATTAGTAAAAAGCCAATCATAAAGTTATCATACCAGCATAAAAAGGGGAGACAAGAAGGGAGGAAGGGAGAGATGTTTAATGAGGAAAGGAGAGATATAAAGGGAACGAGTGATAAAGGAAGAGAAATGGCAATTGATAGGTATTGTGTTAATTGCTGGATATATTGATGGTTGTTAAGATAGGGGGATCAATAAATAGATCAAGGAATGGAATGATTGACTGATCAGTATAACGAGTGGTGCTTAAATATATCAATTAAAGGGTGGTTTCACGACACATTTGACGTCTACATGCATGACATGTTGCGATTAATGATGCAGACATGATGTAGAAAACAACTTCAATTAATTGTCTTTTTAAAGTGTTAACTGTCACTGAAATAAATGTTTCTGGCACAAGCTGGAATAATTTATAAAAATCTTATGGCTGGATTCAATTAATAACATTCACGAGTTTTTGTATAAAACATGTATCTATTCATCATCCTGGCAATTAAAGATAACACTTTTATACATGCATTCACATTATTCACTTCTTTTAAAGAATGTAGGAATCGTTTTACGGATTCACGCATGACCCGACATATCTTAATTATTTATTTACTTCTTGCGATGTCGTTTCCACAAATGCAATTTTATTAGGAAAACGGTTGTTAACATTTCTTTTTAAAAGGGAATGTGTTGATCTTTTCTAAACAAAATAAGATTTTTGCCAAATGCTAGAACTGCAAAGAAGAGTTTGTTTTTTTAATAAAAAGTGTTGTAAGGTGATACACTCTTTTGTTAGTGTTACTCTCTAAAGCACTATCTCAAAGTAGTAGGTCTTTTAGGAAGACATCGTTATATATAAGTTTAATTGATAGTATTTAAATTATAGAGCCTGTTAAGAAAGAGTTACCTTAGATAGTGTGATGGTGACTTCACACACGCCGCCACCCTGTTCTTGTCCGGTTAAGTTGTACAAAGTGTATGTTTTAAAGTTGGAATCAGGTGGGTAAAAATGTTACTTAAAACCAGAGTATATATTTATAGAGGTTAAATTCATCTTTGCACATGCATGTGATGTTAGATAAAAATCATGAACTAAAAGTTTGTGTCACTATTTTCATAGAAACCCGAAAACTTAAAAATTGAAATTTCTCTATAAATGCAAGTACACAAACACACTAGAGCCATTGCTTTTAACAGATGTAAACATATATCGTATTCAACAATATCGATATATAGTTATATGGACATGTAATATACAATCTTTACAAATATGACTTATGTGATATCGCATGTATCTTATTCCTTGTCTACATAGCCCATCATATATTCTCCGATACCGAAGCTCAGGTAAATTTAAAGCACTTCCTGTCGGGTATGATATATATTAAAACATTTACGTTAATCAAAGACACTTTAGCGAGCAAACATGCCAAAAATATGAAACGGTCTTGCACGGAAGGATAAACAAATAAAGAAAACACAAGCTCAGCCGACTTTTTAACTTCCATATATCCCCCTTCCTTCTCAGCTTTCACCAATTCAATTCAATTTTTTTCCCCAAAATGTTAGTTAACAAAAATATGAGCAAACAAAAAAGAAACAGAAAACAACGAAAAACAAAATATATGTACATTAACTTAAACATCGTTATACAGACATGAACAGAGTATAACACATTCAAATATTATCATACATGATGGCCAGAGGTCTCTTAAATATACATATTCTGATGCACTTGCATTTCAAAAACAGGTACATAATATGTCGTTTACTATTACGTCAAACTTTTACAAATACAAATTAGGGCATCAAATTATAGTCCGTATGAGCAAATTTGTTGAATGGACAGAAATATGGAAACAATATTGTACATAGTAGGTCAGAAAATAGAGAAGGATATAGGTTTATATTTTTTTATTCAAGAAGATGATATTGACATAATTATAAAATGTAGTCTTTACATCAATAGCCAATAAGGCAATAGACAGTTTTGTACATTTTCATTCGCATTAATTTAACGATACACATACATGAATGTCATAACAAACATAGATATCACAGTCAATGAGTTTAAAAAGCATGAAAAGGCATTATACGTTCCTTTAAAGTTGCTTAGATTGTTTGATTATTTTGCTAACATTCTATACATGCCAGTTTAGGTATATGAAAACAGTTATTTTTGTGTTTATGTGTTTGAAAGTATGTGTGAATGTGTGTGAGCGTTTATGTTACTGTGTAATCATGTATAGTACATATTTGAGAATATGTTTGTGTGCTTTAGTGTTTAAACATGTGTGTTGTTAAGAGTAATTTAATTTTACCATTAAGCGATATCCTTGTGTTAAAGCATTGAACAAAATGTATATGTCTATAACTGTGTGTGCGTATTTTTATATTTATATCCTATGTCTTACTTAGGTTAGTATTTGATTTGTTTATTCTTGATTTGACATGACACTAATACAGGTATTTCCTATCCTTTTTTAAGTGTTGCTATATATAATCAGATTTCGGATATGGAATCATTTTACCTAAATATACTTAAACTAATCCTTTTCGAACGCAAGTCAACACCCATTTTCATGGTCTATGACGAGACAGGTTGTACACCCATGGCTGTCGAAATACGCCAACGAGCCGCCAATTTCTGGTTCAAAGTCACCAATGTTTCGAAACAGAAGATTTCACTGCCATTTAGTAATATTGGTTTGACAATAGTAGTTATTATATGCACTGTGCAACTGGCAGTTAATCGCAAATATTTGGCTCTTTTAGGTATTGAAAAAGAAGCTCTGCCCGCCTTTTCTATTGAGTTTTTATAGCTTCTCAAAACACCGCTTTAAAAAAATCATAGTTTAAACAAACTTTATTATTTACTTTTTCTTCAGGTGCTGTGCACATTGTCTTTGAACTCAGAAATAAGAAACTATGTTAATTAGCGCGGTAATAAAGTTCATACGTTACACAATTGCTCTTGCTAGGTTTAGTGCATGTATATGCAATCACACAGTGATAATCATTCTTAATTGTTTGAATTATGACGCGTTAATTCTTCACCCCCATGCCTCAACTGGGTACACATTCTTTACCAAAAAATAACTTAGGCAAACTGACCACTGGGGCTGACCAAAGATCACAAAACCAAATGTTCAGAATGGGTCAACACTGGTGAAAGTGTGTTGCCGAGACAATTACAAACATGTATTTTTTTTAATGTATGACCATTAGTTCATAAGTTATGATGTCAAACTTGACCAAAACAAGACAAGCTCTCACCACTGAAAAGGTAGAAAAATGGTCGTAACATAATGTTGAGCACCAAAAGTAACTATAGCTAGACAAGACGAATCAGATAAAACCATAGTAGTGACTTTGGGTCACTTTCTCGTGAAAAAATGGTCACGCAGTTGGATGCTCATCGTATAGTGTTATATATAAAAGAAAAAGGTAAAAAAAAATGATAAATTGAAGTAATCATAAAACAGGAGTCTTTAAAATCACTAAGGATAAAAACAGTTACATGTACTTAGTTAAAAAGGATGAATATCTCGAATACGAACTAGTACGTCCAGGTACGTCTATGGTCCAGGTTCCTTAGGTTAACCTTAGTTTGAATAAAATGATAAACTTTAATCAGCAATATCGAAGACAGATGGGATAGACCATCCTTTTGGAGGGTTGGGTGACAGGTGAGAGTCGGTCGACTGATGTTAGTGGTTCGCTCCCCACTGATGTAGATAGCTGCCGTTCATAGGATCTACCATCCTGCAGGGCCGGTGATTTATCGGAAGCTACCTTGCTTGATTGCAGGCCTCTCGGCTGTTTGACAGCAGTGGCTTGTAGCCGTGAGGCAGAGGTGTGACGGGCGGTGACTACTTGGACTTACTCCTTTTTAGGCTTAACTGGCACTTGTGTCATCCAGCGAGAGGTTTGGTTGGGCAAGCTCGACCTCGAACGTGGAGTGTTGGAATCCGAGTGCGATTCATGCCCCTGGGCCACCGCATCTTGTGTTAGGATGGTCCAGATTGCTTAGGTTAACCTAAGTTTATATAATTCACTCCAATCATTTCACACCAAAATAACATTCTAAGAAGCATTATAGTCTTCTATGTTTATTTATATGCATTTAATTAAAGTGGTTGGACTTATATAACATGTTGAAGTTTGATGTCAGAATATACAAATGTTACTAATTTACTTAGTTTAAATAGAATGATAAACTTTAATCAGCAATATCGAAGACAGATGGGATAGACCATCCTTTTGGAGGGTTGGGTGACAGGTGAGA
>JAUUEB010505575.1:0-10194 GCA_032362205.1 Clione limacina | reverse complement strand
CTCTCTCTCTCTCTCTCTCTCTCTCTCTCTCTCTCTCTCTCTCTCTCTCTCTCTCTCTCTCTCTCTCTCTTTCAAAATTATGGCTACGCGCATGTTCGATACATTGTTCTAGACGTCAATATCTTTAGATTAAATGTTTAATAAAAGTGTATTGTATATGATAAATATATGTTTTTGCAACGCGGGAAATGGTCAGTAATGTATTTAACATGCCCTCTTAAAAATGTGTATCCACATTTGTTATTTCATAATTGTTTGATTTCGACAGTGCATTTAGTGGCAGTACAGCAGTCTGTTAATCTACATATCTTTTTGGACGGGTTTTAGTCACTGCATTTCATATTTAAGCCAATATATAACAAACTGGCATGAGTTACTCAACTTTGACCGATGTCGAAAATCTAAGAAACACTCAAAGCCAGTTCAATTGATCAAAACACGTTGTGCTAAAACGTGAGTTCTTGTCACTGACAAGCTATGGAAATTAACCACCATTTACATTTTTAGAATGCAGTTACAGTCGAAAAACATGAGTCTTTATAATGCAGTTACAGTTAGTCTTTTTTGTGTAAGTCCTGTTAATGAGTTGGCCATATAACGTGTTCTTCACAACAATATTAATAATACACATAGCAATAGTATATATAAAGCGCTCATCATAGAAATATACGATTGATGAAATAGAAAAATAGAAAAACCAACCATACAATTGAAAAATAAACTCTTCATACTTAGTATAAATTGCATGATAACAGATATTCTCAATGCCAAGAGTCTAGTTAATTTAACCTTATACACAACAATGATTTTGTGCTAAAAGTTATTACAGACCGAGATATATCCAAGTGTATACAAATGTAAAACATGGAATATTTCTTGTATATAGTATAAACTGTCCCACAAATCTAATCATGACACATCAAGCTATATTTAGGTTAAACAAATCAAAATTTGTCAAGTTTCTTTAACCTTCCTGTGTATAGTGGCTTTATTTCATGTATAACCATCAGTCTATATTTTTAAATTATAGGAGTATATAGTACACCTTTTAGGCTTAATCGAACCTCAAAACTACAGCATTAGTAAAATGATGAATAAAGATAAAATAAATAGACAAGACGCGTGCCTACCTACTTAAACTTTGAGATCCGGAAAAAAATCGCGACACTAGTGGGATTCAAACCCAAGGCCCTACAATCCAAGTAGAGTTATTTGTGCGTACTAAACAAACGCTCTACAAACTGAGCTACAGAGACGTGTGATCAAATGCCACTCTGTTCCGCACAAGTGTTCCTCTTGATCTCTCGGGTATTATTCTTAAAACCGTATATTATTCATTGTATTCTTAAAGCACTGACGTAAATCCCTTGCCAGCTATGATCACGCGATCACTCGGACATTAAGGCCTTTTCGTGCAATAGCATGTATTAATAGAAGGCCAGTAGAAGTGGTTCAGCAGATGTTAGAATAAGTTCAAATTATAAGAGCATATAGTACATCTTTTAGGGTTAACATCTCACACTAGTAAATTGATGAATCAAGATAAATTAAATAGACACAACGCTTGTAACGTCTTATACTTTGCGATCCGGAAACATAAATATATTTAAGACATTTTTTTATCTGAATTCTTAAATTTATATCCAAGTGGTAGAAGGTGATTAGCAGGAAACTATGAAACAAAATAATAATGTTGGTACTTATATACCGCTTTCCCCTTAGAGTAAGCTGAAAGTGCTTTACAGCTTGACAGCTATACTTGTTCTCATCGTAGATAGTGCATATCATTCCTAGCACTAACATACAAACGTATCCAACATATTCAACATATGACAATACTTTTAAATTATCTTCAAAACGTGATCGGTACGACGACAACATTTATCTTAGAGGAAATTGTAATAACTTAATTTCCTTAACTAATGACACACGAGTTTGATATTGGTAAATAAGTAATGATCAAGCTTTAACGATAGCAATATTAATGAAACGATATCGAAATTCTGAATTTACATAAGTATTCGTTTCATCTGTTTAGACCACTGTTGAGGCGATTCCAACACAAAGCTGATAAATTGACCTCGGATAGTAAGCCATTTCCATTACAGATGGAAAAACATCGCCTCCCATCGAAAAAAAACAGGTTGCGACTGCAGAGAAGAGCAGGAAAAAAGCAAGCAACGTGAGAAAATTGGCTATAACTTATTGGGGATGCAATAAAAACATGTTTAAGCAGGCTACAATACACCATATACTGGAGTATACCATAAGTGTCTTTATGAAGGCCAAACATTAACATCAAATAGCTTAGAACAAGTCAAGGACAATGTTCTTTTTGTTATACTAGTGCATTGAGATCAACGCACATCGTGAAAACAAAAAAGCAGTAATACAGTCGTTACGATCCCAGATGTGTAAGTAAAAGTTATATTCTCAAAAGTTCCCATAGTGATGGAAGTGTAAGGATCACATTATTGTAAACAAAAAGTGAGCTGTACAATTGATAACAAATTATAACTGGAACATCTTGTCATTCACAATATTCATGTCAGTCTTTCTATGTTTTATCAGGAATAGTTAGAGGTGTTCGCTTACTTTGCTCTCATTTAATTTTGTTCGAGGTAATTTGTATTTACCTATAGTTTTAGTCCATGTGAGGCGTTGGACGTTTGAAGTCATGTGGTCGACTTGTGTTTTCTAATCAGTGTTTAGTGTTTTGTGCAATTTATTGTATTTAATTGTTCAGGAATTACACGTGGGGTCTCTGATCTAATGTATGTTAAGTATTTTGCTAAAACAGACATCTAAGGAAAGACGGGGGAGCAAGGCACTGAGACAATGTACTAATGCAAAAGCCTCTGGTACCAACTAAAGCACGACATTACTAAATAACCGGGCTTAGTGTACGAAAACACTAAAAGCCTAATGTGTAGGCCTATTATTTGATATTTCTTGGTATGATGTAGTTGAACATTTTTAAATAGTACTGAAAGTGGTATTATATAAAGTGCGTTGCCACGCGACAACAGCATCAGTACAAAACAATATCCTAGAATGACAGTTATATCAGTTTATCAATCTATTCTAGCCGTTTATTTTTGTCCGCAGCGGATAATTAAGAAAACATATCAAACGAGACAGAGTATTCCGTAACGTGACATCGTGGATCAAGTCTAACTCTAAACACGTGTTTACTATATCATATGTCACAATCAATTCAGTCCCAATGTAAACAGCATCAGACTTTTACTCATTTCAATACACGTGATCACCAGACGGATGCAATTTGATCGGATGTCATTTACCAACAAAACAAACAAGTCAGATAAAATGCGTATTGTTATTGAGCCTAAAGAGAACATTGGTGTGGCAAGATGATATATTGGTATAATAGACTCGGCTGTAAACATATTCTAAGAATAAATGGACTGAAATATGTATAAGCTGATTTATCATCTGTGATGTCATCAGAAGAATGCTATAACAAATGCAGCAACGCCCTATATACTATAGTGTGCATGTAAAGAATATACTTTTTTCACTTTTTAAAGTAGTTAATGAGAATTATTATCTAACTTTAAGATCAATTGGTAGTTGTCTGTGTTTTGTTTACATCTTTTTCCTAATAACGTTAGGACTTATTGCTATGAGTTTATTGCAACTATATTATTGCCAACAGTTACGTGAAACACTATTCATTTTTTTTTATTCCTCAAACGTTCACCAAACAGAACGTCTTGAAATTTCGTAAATATCTTTGCCTTACATATGAAATAATTGCATCAAAAAGAAAATATACCGTTTAGAAATGCCGAGTCGGCATCTTTTGTGAAGGGGATTTAAAGGACACAAAAACTGTGATGGTAACAATGAACTGCTAAGTCTAGATTCCTCAGTATCATGGGTAAAATGTGTGACATCGAAAACAGTTAATTCATTGAATAATCTTTGAGACAATCATTTTTTCTGATTTTTACCAAATTCGCTCAGATAGAAAATACTAAATGTTGGCGAAATTTGAGAAAATATCCCAAAGTTGACCACAAAAACAGATTGCCCGTATTGACATACCACTATAAATAATGTTTTGCATGGTTGATTAGATATCTTTTGCTCACAATATCTACAAATATCGAAATAGCCGCCATTTTGAGATTACACTTAGCAGTGCAGGATATTGTAACCATCGTCCCTTAACTACTCTTCGCAACAAATGCTGACTTGGAACTTTTATTTGAGAAAAAAATATCATATGTTCAACGAAGATAATTACGAAAGTTTCAAGACCTTCTGGTAATTAAGGTGAACGTTTGAGAAAATTGAAAAAAATAATAGTGTTTCGCGTAGCTTTTTGCCGCCAGTTAAAACGAACGAATCGAAAAACACATACGAAATGAACAAATGTGTTACAGAATTACAAAAAAGGACATATTCCTTTATATTTTTGGCCATAGTTGATCGAAAATGAGCAAACGTTAATCGCTTGACCTAATAACTCGAGAACTAAATGCGTAACGTTTTAAAATTACATATTTGTAATCGTCTCGGCTACAGCTTTCAACCATGTTTGTTGTTTGGTTCTTTAAACATTGGTTGGGAATTAACCTTTAAAAAAATAAATCAAAGATGTGACATAACGTACACCAATGTTTTTTCCAAAACATTATTTATGATATCTCTAGTTTCAGAGTGTGTATTTTGTCATTCTGAAAACATTGAGCAAGTTTCTGAATATTTTATCATTCAAAATGGCTGCTATTTTAATAAAATAGCAAACAACGGTAGAACTTATTTTTTAATCTCAAATACGTATGAGAAATCAACCTGATACATGTATTCATTGTCTGCAGTAAAGCCATTACAATAATCATGTTGAATGTTAAGGCTATTTGAAGGTCATGTTTAAAATGACGTTATTAATGGACACTAAAAAATCGACATCAATTACTTTTTAACCCCATTTTTATCAGCAAACAATAACTTTAGTTGCAAGTTATTTTCCTAAAATGTCTGCTTCAAGGATATAAAACTTTTCAATGTTAGTTTTGATATATTATTTAAATAATCACTAAAAGCAAGTAGTGCAGATAGCTGAATGAAAACAATAAACTGCTTTTATAATCCAAACGATTTAAAACTAATATTAAGGGGGTTAGGTTTCCATTTAGATATTTTAATGTATACGAGGTTTAAAAGCTTCTTATATCAAAAAATCTGGAATTGTAAGGTGCGCTTGATGATTTGAAAATTTGAAAAACTTCAGCGCTCAGATCAAAGTTTCTCAATATGTATTTGTCTGTCCTCGTTTCGTACAAGCAGCATCTTAATGTGTATTTGGACACTTCAGTGGTCGGATTATTTTTAGAATCGTTTGTTGTCGTCTCTTAGAGTGTTTTTGTATGAACCTTTACTTCAGCTATTTCCTTTGATCTATTTACGCTAAGAATACCAATCAGTGGCTTCATTTAACATATTATCAAACCCGCGGGAATGAGTTAAAAGAAACAATTGCCGTCTTTTATATGTAAGAAATATGCTGATTATGCAATCAAAGATATTTGCTTACCTGTCAATTTGTGTTAATACATATTGTTTTAAAAAAGGTTGACGAAAAGGCAAGGGAACTAACTATCTTTATATGGTCAAATGATATCGCTATATATTATTTGGCTATGTAGATTACGCTATTCTTCTTTTTTTGTTTACTGTTCTTTCTTAATATAAATATCTAAAGAAACGCAAACGCACTATTAAAATTTTAGATATATAATACGTTCTAAAAAAATCGTTATATTAAGTTTTAAGTTACATTTTATTTGCACACTGTATGACAAATTATGTCTGTTAAATTTGTTAGTCTGTACATTTTACAAAACAAAGGACTTGAAATTGACACAGAATTGTGCTAATGACAACGCATCGCTTTACTCTCTCAATCTGTTCTAATTTATTTCACTGATTGAACTGAACCATACATGTTTAAGTTGTAGTTCAATGTCGAATCTCATTTCACCATGAAAAGACTTAAAGATTCCTCTCAAAATCTTATTAAAGTCTCCAAATTGAAACTGTTTTAGTTGTTTAAACGTGATCAATAAATTATGAGAGTTTGATAGTGTTATCTTCGAAACTTTGATTCTTAAGAATTCACGCTAAGATTTTGTATACGTACCTGGAGTTTTTGTTTCATTAAAATCTTTGCAAAAAGCTGATACGTACGGTAATCGTAGCATCATTGTGCCTAGCTTAAACTATTTTTTTGTCATGGCTAGACATATAAATCAAGATAAACTGACAGATAATTTACTGAGAACGATCCCATTTATTTTCCTTAATAGTCCATGCTGTTTTTTCGTCTGACGTGAACATCATAATACTTTCTATGTTTTATCATTCCGTATGTGAGAAAAATTGCGTACAGGTAAACGTAAAGATGTAAAGGTATATTTTGTTCCTGCTAAAATTGGGCAAATAAACACACCTATAGCTGTCGACATTTACTTTCTTGTTATAACTTATCTTATTTTATTCAATCCTTCTTAACATTTTGTTTAATTTCATCTTGTGTACCTACACTTTTTCCTGATAGCTGGCTGAAGTTTATAGTATTTATAATCTGATTTATGTACCTTACACTTAATGCTATTTTCTTGAAGAACTTTGTTCATAACATATTCTTTCTGTCGTGGATTCATGTCTTGTTCCCTCAGTAATTGATAATGTACTAATGTACTCTATGGATAACTTTAGGATATAGTAATTATTAGATGATGTACCTAGCGTCACGTCAGACGTGTCAACCCAGGATCTAAAAGTACTAAACTACAAGTTGGCACCTTAAGTCCGACATATTCCTGTTTTTAAGTGGTCTTTTCTTAATTGTTATATGAATGACCTGGCTGAAATGTATTTATCCCAAATTGTGAATAAATATAAAGTTTCGGGAGAATGTACAATAAGAGGAACCTGTCTTTTAGTTGCTGACCGTTTTATATTATCTTTATCATGATGCAATATAATGCATACTTAACGATTGGCATTGTGAAACAATACGACTGAACTGCTGGGAGAAAACCTTATAGTGATTCAAACATCTATGGTTGATCTGACGGGTTGTATACCATTCTACACAGTTGTTACCTATCAGAGGTATTGGGCTAGATTACTTGTCAATTATCCCTGTAACGCGGAAACTCACCCGTAAAATTGCCCAGGTAAGAATATATTTTTTTATTTTCTATGTCACCTGTCTTATGATTATATTTCGCCTAGGAAATGGTGTGCGTTGTTCTTATCTTTATACAACATGTTAAAAGTATATTAGTAAATGGCAGCTCAATAATTCAGTAATGAATGTTTATGTAAACGCAATAACCTGTCTGACAAATGTCTTTCCAAAAATGCACCTTTGATTATCCATTAGAGGAGGAATTATGTCATCAGTTCGTTTACATAAGAACTGATTTACAACATGTATATGTTCTAGACACGCTGTCTCAGGTTCCTAAATCGGGGATCGTTAGCGCTTATGAGCCAGTAAAGTGTGTTTTGGGTGTGTGTGTGGGGGGGGGGGGGGGTAAAGGGTTATCGGCATTATTTAGGTTAATGTGTCTGTGTGAACGATTAACAAAGATATAAATAAGACACAAGTCTGAAGATTCACTACATTTAGCCGATATGTCATATCGTTTCTAAGAACAAACATATTCTGAAAACAGAAAGAAAAATGCATACATATATACACGAAGAATGTTGCAAAGAAGGAGAGTGAGGAGTACACGCACTACATGCACCTACGATCACAGGTGTCGACAGCAATATTAAGTTTATTGTATAATTCTTAACAAAGTTAATACGATTATGAACAATCAGGTTTTTATTTGTAAAACAAATTGTTAGGAAAACAAAGTAAGAAGGCGTATGCGCAATGTCGGGACAGTGTTAAGTGGCGCAAAATATATACTAATCATAGACAACTTAAATTGTACAAGTGTCAGTGTTTCTGCCATATAACGTTGAGAGGCTAAACCTGTTCCACCTGATCATTAACAACTCATTTTTACAAAGAATTGATTATTCAACCCATATAAAAAGTATGTTTTTTGGTTAAGAAAAAAATTATGTTGTTAGATAAAGAAAAGAAGCCGTATCATTTTTTACAAAAATGAGGTGGTAAATGAATTCAATGAATCTGTCAATTATTATGTTATATACTTACTTTAAACGACAAAAACGGGTCATGACAATAAAAACATATAAATTCAGACTAACCTGCCATGACTCCTGAGTTTATGCCTGCCGGCTTCGTCAGATGGCTTTTTTTTTACTAAAATCCGGGCGGATTTATCTGATCGTAGTCCGCTCCGTCCGGTTACTGCCCTTCTGGCAGAAGGGCAGTAACCGGACGGTGCGGACTACAATCGAAGCCGGCAGGCAGAAACTCGGGAGTCATGGCAGGTTACTCTGAAGTTATATCATATCTCCCCTCTAAGGGTCGAGACTCTATTACGTACGGGCGTTCCCTCTTCAAAACCCTGACAATAAAAACAGACATAATATTTCGTACATAGATACTCTTTGGTAGTTTACTCAGTCGTATGCGAATATATTAACTTATATTCAAAAGTATGATCAAAGCAACGAAACAAAATATATTACCCAAAAATTGAATACCATGAGACTTCTTGGATTATCAGGATCTTACATCCCTCTGGGTAGCCAACACTGGGGGAGCGCACGATATCAATCGATATGGTGTCTTTGTAATCTACTATCCAAATTGTTATGACCATACGGCTATTTGTCTACTTCCAGTACATGTTTTGGTTGTCTCTGTCATGTTCACTATTTGTATTTTGTTAGTGACCTTAAGGACATATCGACATCTCCAAATCAGACCTTAAGTCGCAAATTGTTTTTATATATGGGATGGAGTTGCAAACGAAGACCAAAAATACCAAAAATACCAAAATCCATGTTGATACAGTTTTAACACAGCCATGAAAAGAGTTAGTTTTGACAAAAAATGTAACATTTTTTTTTCATTTATCTTTTGTTTTCTTAACCTGTTTTTATGCGTACTTGCAAACCAGGTAGACATGGTAAATATCATTTGAACTAATAACAAATTCGGATTAGAAGTAAGAAATGATACATGTTTGTTGTCGATTTATCAGTTCATGTCTTAAATATTGGACTTTGACTAAAATATCGAAAGACCAAGTATCTCCCTTGAAATCAATTGATATGTCATTTTTTTGGTTTCGTTGATGTGATCGTTTAATTGTATTCCATATGACTAATTTTGACATCATTAAACATCTGTTTACAAAATATAAAGTCTAAAGCTGTAATATTTCTTGAGTTTGATCACCCGATATTTTTTTTTACTCTACGGTGCCCTTTAAGGTGTTAGATTCAGATGCATGATTCATAGACATGCAAAGTAATGTTGTTATTTATGTTTTTTTGACATTTTCATTTGTTAAGACATTAGTTTAAACAAATATATTTGTAAGACAGCTCTATTCAAAGAAAAATAAATATTTCAAAAATCGAAGTATGAATCTGAAATCAGGCATACACATGCTTAGTAACCATACACAGTTATTTTATTATTTTCCCCATGCTATATTTATTTTGTGTCTGAATATCTAAGCTAGTGCCTTTTTAAGTGCTCTCAAGTGTTCAACTGCGCTGTTTGTAATAATATTTCGTAAACGTCAAAAATACGACCCGTCATCAGAAATAGCAGCACACCGACTAAATAATGTTGAATTACTTCCCTCTAATTGTGAGAGGGAGTTGACAGCGTGGACAAGTTAGCATATTTGAATAATTTCTAATAACGTAATGAAATATCAACAAGTTATTGTTACAAATTGAATATCCTAAAATGAATCTATAGTTGTTTACTTCAAAATTCTAATTATTGTACAATTTTTCGATTTCGATTAAAATAAAAACATATATTAATTTGAACAAAAGTTATTTCAAAAAACAATTAAAGGCATATTAAAGGGACATCAGTTTCCAAAGACCACTTTCTCAATTTCAAACTACACCTCACCCAACCTAAACCTAACGCCAAACCCCCTTTAAAATTAATTCCCAATCAATTAATAAAATCGATGTTTTGTTTTTATGAAGTTCATTATTTCAATCCTAATACCCTCCTCTGAAAAGTACCCTTTT
>JAUUEB010505564.1:0-10194 GCA_032362205.1 Clione limacina | reverse complement strand
CCCCCCCCCCCCCCCCCCCCCGCCCCCGCCCCCCCCCCCCCCAAATCCCCAATGACCAAACTAAGTGACAGCGACTTGTTCAAACACTACTGGCCAATATCAACATCCAGACGCATCTAACCATGATTAATCTATGATGACGAGAAGTGGACAAAGAAGTCGAGGAGGCGAGCGATATGTTGCTGTTCTCACGGCTTTATTAGATTGATCGTAGCTTGGAGCAAGCTTCTAGTCGTTTAGAGAAACCCTGGACACAAAGATGTCATCAATGTTCGGAGTCTTGTCCTTGACCAATGGCACGGTTACGCTCTGAAGTTTTGGTTAGAGGCGTCCGTTGAGTCTCATTACATGGTATTATCATAGTGGTCTCAGCAGAGAAACCCTTGACAATTTGCTTCATTTCCATGAAATATGAGAAAACTATGAGTTGGTCACAAATGGTAAGGTCATTCTCGATACAACTATGCATATTCTCAAAATAAATTTGCTCCAGTACGACAGAAAGTCTTGTTTGTTAGTTTCATCTGTTAGAATGAAGCATGAACTCGTCGTATTCTTTTCTTTTCGTTTTCTTTGATAATTTAAAACATACAACAAGATGAGACTACTCACGATGAAAGGAAAAAAATGTGAGACATGAGTATACGATAGTTATTGTATAAATATAAAGGACAATACAAATAAGCTATGCATAAATGAAATATTAATAAACTATCAATTGACAAATTGATGGAGATTTGAGTAAGACAATGAATTATATACTTTACAAAATACAAAACTATTAATCTTTTATCTTTTAAGCATAAAAACATCTCACTTAATCATATCAATATAACTCAAACCAAAGCTAGAAAAACAAACAAATAATGGTTCCTAGCTGAATCTAATATCATCGACAAATAATTAAACAAACATAGTTCTCTAACATTAGAGTTAATATTCTTCCCGTAAGAGTTCTTAAGTCAACGAGACTTGGCAACCCGCTTATTTGCCCTTCCTCTCGTAAACGTCGGAAAGCTGTGGAACAATTAGCTCGGCATGTTAACATTGCAGATACACGACAATCAGTACATTGGCAGAGTCGTCAATCGATCAGCTGGTCGATATTATTCCTTGTACCTGTCATTAGCAGGTAGGCTTTTCGGTGTTAATATGGCGTGAGCTGGTCAGAGAGCAGTATCTCACTCACTGCAGTGGACGCATTGTTTTTTTTTTTATTTATTGAGGGTGTAATTTAACTTTAAACGTTCGCTATAAACTATAAGAAATATAGCAAATTACATACATTTTGTGTGAGACAAAAATCCAAGCGAAATCAGTGCCAAGAAAGAAACCGTCAACCAATGTAATAAAATGGATGGTGGTTAGGAACAAAACTGAGAGAAAGAATGAAAGAAAGAAATTTACATGAAAGAAGGAAAAAGAGGTCTTCAATGACCAAAACACAAACACAACGTAAGCCGGTTATACAAATTAGGTGAACCCACTTTGTTGACTTCAACCGGTTGACTTATTTCGATTTAATAATTAGTTTTATCCTTAATGCCCAATTTATCATAATCGCAGTTTAGAAGAACATTGTATTAGGAACTTGAAGTTCCTATGGAACAGAAGGACAGAATGATGCACGGTGGCAAAAAGGAACTGGGCGTAAGACACGACAGTATTTATTTAAAGGACAGTAAAATGTTTTTAGGCGGACATGTTTCGTTCAATTTAATTATTAGTATGATAAACATATCAGCAGAGAAGGAATGCCACAGAAGTTATTACAGGAACAACAAGGAGGAATGCCACAGAAGTTATTACAGGAACAACAAGGAGGAATGCCACAGAAGTTATTACAGGAACAACAAGGAACTAAACAGGACAACTGTTAGGGTTCTTTCCAACATTTTCCGTTACGGTATTTCCGATTGCATGCCACTAGTTTATTTGTGTATTTTTTTTTTTTAATTTTCCTTGGCTACGACACATAAATCCTTGAAAGATGCTCAAAATATTAGTGTAAGTAAAATATACAATAATGTTGTTTTTATCTTAATGTTGTTATAGAATATACAAGAAAGCTCTTGGTATTTGACAAATGTATTACCTTATCTAAACACGGCAGATATCTTCGGATTTGATTTCCGGAAGACCGACACTAGACGGAAGTGAATTGCCAAGTCAATACCAGATCATATGTTTGGTATATGTATGCAATAACTGTCATTTTACTATGCTATATTCTAGACATGAGTGCAAACAATCTCAGCATGGTCATTGAAATTAAACATTTCAAAATAAATTTGATTTATCAAAATATCAAGTGAATCGGCAGGTGGTCTGTGTGTGTGTGTGTTTTTTTATACTTAGATTTTTACTCACTATCGATACTTTTTTTTTAAATCTGAGATATGTGAGGCCTTCAAACACATACGTCCGTATTAACAGACAGACTGTCATTTCTTGTTAGATAATTGTGTTTGTAAAAACAGCAGCTGCTATGGCTGTGACATTTATTGACCTGAATTGAATAACGCGGGAAATTATATCTCGAATTACGCGAGAATAGACAAGACGTGGGGCGCTGGCCACCGCTGGATACAAGGCAGCGTGAGTTACGCCGATTTTAATCGGAAATCGCCAAGCTTCTAATTCGTAGTCAATAGTTAATGACTGGCGAATTGACCAATTAAGCAATTAACCATATGATGTTGTGAGACTCAGCTTAAGAAATGAACAGATGGTGTGATAACATCAAGAGGAATCGATAAATATCTTTGGATACTGATCGATTATATATTCGACTTGTGTTTGCTTTATTCGTCGACGTCTATTCATCATCACTGTATGTTTGTCTACTGTACAAGAAACGAAAGTAACTTTTTGAAGGGAGCCGTCACATTTTAGAATGACTCAGCTCAACATTCGATTGATTGTGTTATCTGGCTTAAAATGAAATAATATAACGGAAGCTGAGCCTGTAAGGCTACGAAATGCGCTATATAAATGACAAATGTTGTTATTATTTCATACGTAAAGAACAAAGAAGTAATTAAGCCATATTAAACATGTCATATTTCAGCAAATATAAAAGTTCGTGTAAAAACCAAAAAAATTAGAAAAAATATTTAAAAAAAAACCCACACACATAGATAAACAAATGAGATTGTCACGGCTCCTAGATACCAGGGCTGCATAAAGTCTGTGTATACTTGCAAAGGAGTAAGTAGAAAAAGAAGAATCTTTTAGAATAGTAAATAAGATAATTTTGGGGGGATTTATAAATTCATATTGTTTTTCTGAGAAATGAGGTTGTTTAATTTAATTGATATATATCTTTCATGGACAGGTGACAAGCGATAGGGATATCACATATACAGACTGGGAGATACTGAAAACAATATGATATCTTTGCATTGCAAAATAAAAATAGAAACAAAGAAAATATATCACATTTTAAATTATTGTGAATTCAACTTTAAATATTTGTATAGTCTTTTTCTTATCATCCAACTTTTTAAATCAAAACATTGACAATATCGAACTCTTCTAACTATTCTTTAGTATTTGTCATCAATTAGTACTAGCAGTTTATAAAAGTGTATTCTGTGTACAGAAGATTTTCGATTTCACTCATTTCTGTTAATATTTTATAATAAGTCACCTATTTGAAAAGGGTCTATCTGTTTTTCACAAGGAGTGCCTCTGCATAATTTCTTCCTCAGTCTGCCTCCCTCATCCCCCACCCCTGCTCCCTCATCTCACCCTGTATCCATCATCCTTTTACCCATACTTCCCTCATCCTTCCCCTCCTCCAATGGCCTCCCTCATGCCTTCTTCATATTCCTCCCCCCGCCACCCTTATTCTCCTCCCCTAAATTCATCATTCATCCCTCTGCCTTTTCCATCCTCCTGCAGCCCTCATCCTCCCTAGCTCTACTCGCCATGCCTTCCTCATCCTCTTCCCGATGCCTCCGTCATCAGTTCCCTGCCTCCCTCATCCTCTCTATTTCTCATCCCCTGCCTTCCCCATCCTTCCTCCTGCCTCCTCAATTATCGCTCCTTCCCTGCCTCCTCATGCCTCCCTCATCATCCTCCCAATGCCTCCCCATCATCCTCGTGCCCCGAAATGCCTCCTCAACTTCCTCATAGCCTCCCCTCATTTATCTCATTCCCCCTCATTCTTCTTTTCTTCTCCCCCCCACCTTTTTTCTCTTTTCTTGTTTTCTTTCTTTTTGTGCCTATAAAATTGGACATGTGCTTCCAGGCGGCACCTCTACGCCGCCAGACTTTATGGAGCCCTGCTAGGTACTACAAACAGCAGAATGAATATAGACATTATTATCTTTAGGTACAATGGCACCACAATCACCACCAGTGTCGCCATAATGTTTTGATGCTCTTGACAAGGATGCTTTTCGTTACATTGTTGTTAATGTTGTTTCTAACATTAATATTGATTCATCTTGTTTTCTCGGTATAAGGAGAGTTGGCGTGGATGACGAAAATGGGTGTTACAATACCTAAATGCAGACCAATTCATTCCCGAAGCAGCAAATGTATGATCTCCTTCTTGCTTTTTATGATATTCAATACTTTATGCAGACTAAAATCTTATGATGGGCGATTGCAGGACTAATCTCATGTCTACTCCGGTCCAATGCATAATGCATCATAAGTGCCACTAGACGCATGCAAATGATGGTATTTCAATATGGAAACATCAATTTGAATACATGTCTGGGGTACCGTCATAACTGTGGGCATTTTTCGCTATTTTCGCTATTTTCGGTGAAACTCTGCCTATTTAAAAAGATCTAGATATGTTTTGAAACCATAACGATGAAAGAAGCCAGACTTTACAAAAGAAAAATGAATTTTGCATCGAGTTTATGACAGGTATCTCGATGAAATGTAGTGGCTTCAGATTATATCTAAAGGGTGATAAAGAAATCTTAAAAAGCATCAAGACCATCACTTTATTTTGTATTCGTAGAAAGATATCAATATAAAACAGGAGAAGAAGTTAAAAAACCTAACTATGGGTATTTGCGTTTAAGTAGACAAAAAGCATATACGCTGTTTACAGCGTAATATATCTCCCATGAAACTTACATATTTTAATGTTTCACTTTTTCTAGAGATAACCAACCCATCACAGCCTTATCGTAGCTTTAATGCTACTACCCAAATTCCTTCTTAGGCCCATTTATCTCAAAGGAAGGGAATGATTGATTGATTGAGCACACAGATGTCGCCCATGTATCTCAAAAATTCAATCGTGGTTGAGACAGCGACCGACCGTCTAGCAGCCGACTGTCAAATGACAGGGTGAAAGGAGCACCGAGTATTGGGTTTTAGGGGGAAGTTTTCTCACTCGGACAAAATCGATTTTATTGAACCTAACCTGGGCAGATGTGACTTGAGTCACTTGTTGATCACAATTTGGCTATGTCAGGAAATATGATAAATATTCTATGATTATATGATTATAGCATACAGTTTTGTACGTTCATCAGGCTAAGATTTCTCCAATCGGGAATAGGAAAACAGAGCTAGTTGTACTTGGAAATAATCAAACACACTCGTGGTTATTTTAATTAGTATAGGACTTTAAATGAAACTATAATAAACAAAAGTTTACTAAAGGCTCTATTTAAACACGTTCACATAGGAGTCATGACACATCCAACTATAAGCTGCTATTAACAAGAATTATTTTTCCAAAATATAAACCTGTTTCCTTAAATTATAATGTGAAAATTCTATATCAGACAAAAATCTTTCAAACCTCAAAACTGTAAAGGGCAGCAGGTTAGAGTGCAAACAAGCTTCCAAGGTACACGCCTTAATCTTATAAATACATGCATGAAATCTAAAACAGACAAAAATACCCGATAAGAATTGAAATGAAAACATGCCGGCATCATCTGAAGCGGGATGATTGTATTTACAGTCTTCTAATCAAAATATTCCATCCACGTCTGTGTGAGGTCATAATGACAAGACCTGACGCGGAGACAGGTTTTCCTTAAGTTTATACATGTCTACAGTATGTTTTGAAATAATTTATTTGCTTAGTCGCTCCCACCATCTGGAATTGAGCGTCAAAGGATAGAAATGTACTCAACGTCCCCCAAAACGTATGTTTCTCGCCCAGAACCGCTCTCCCAGAATTTTAATTGAATGCCCCGGAGCCTATTGGGATTTTAACTGTATTTCGCTTTTAATTATTATTTCGTTGGAAATTTAATATCTGTCTGTGGTATCTCTTTACACACGTTTTTCTGTCATATTCAAAAGGAAGTATACAAAAGTACAACAGCTTGTCTTTGAAACGCGTTTGGTGTTTATGATTTCTGTCAGAACATTATGACATGTCTTGTTAAGAAGGGCAAAACCCGAACATTATTATGGAAAATTACTGCAGGCAGTTCAAAAAGTGACAAGACCGTAAAAAAGGCTCAAATAACATACATTAGGTGAAATATATACCACGTGAGGTTTTGGATACACTGTGCTTGTCAAGGCTACACTAAAAATATCATGTTAAGTTACCATTGGGAATATTATTATTATTTAATTGTTATTATTCTAATCATCTTCTGTTCCTTTATTTTACTTTCTCATTACGTCAAATTTAGAATGATGAAATAATATAAGTAATATGCATAAAATATTTCGTCTCTTAATATTTCTTTGTTACAAGTGAAAGAGATTCGTTGAATTCAAGAAAATGGGCCATTTACAAACATCAAGAGTGTATTTAGACTATCACATAATTATTGTTTCAACATTATTGTCTTGTTAATTTCTCGAAAAAAGCAGCTATGTATAGTTATGCATTTATTGTTAAAAACGCATGGAGGATACAAAATTTTTTAAGAACAAAAATTCAAGATAAAAAATGCTTGACGAAATTACCATATGTGACTTTACTGATCAGCCCAAAGATGGGTGAGTGACGAAAGCGTCTGCCATGGTAACACAAGGTTGTGGATCAAACCCTTAATATGGTGTGTCTTATACAATTTTTATAGGTAACAAAGCCGTGGTTTCGCTTTGATCTTGGCATGAAAGGTTTCGCTGTGGACTTGTCCACCCAATGTCAATCTTACAGTAACATATCGATTACGATGTTTAATTGTAAAACCTGACAACAGTGCCCTCGATGTTTCGTTACGCCACGTCCCTAATAATTAAGACATTTTGATTCTGCAAATGGTATAGCATACAAGAAATATGAATTATTGAAAGTCGACTTTTGTCCACCCCTATCTAGGATGCACCAGTTGTTTTAGCTAGATGCAAGAATTGGTCTAGTTAGGAGTTAGGATGTATTTAGGAGTTATTCTAATAATGATGTAAACGCTATTCGAGTTAAATAATAATAATAGTAATGTATAACTTTTATATAGCGCATTTCCATAACTGCTCAATGCGCTGTACACAATTATTACACCAACAGGCAGGACAGAGACACACATGTACATTCATAGTATACAAGGTATCAATCGATCAACCTTAGTAAACTTACAAAGACATTCGCTACAACGGAGACACACATGTTAAAGTTGTATTAGCTAAGACTTCAGATTTGAATAAACTTAACAAGGTTATTAGATATGAGATATCATGCCACTTGAGAAGTTATATTTGTCGTAGCATGTAGGAGTAGGAGTTATTCTACTCAGGTTATCAGATACATAAAAGACAAGACTTACAAGTCATTCTTATTAGGACGTTCGAATTGTTTTACTAACGTGTAGATATGATGTACAAATTGATAAAATAAAGATGTACGAGTTGTTCTAGTTAAGATGTACGCGTTGTTCGAGTTATTATGTACGCGTTGTTCGGGTTATGGTGTATGGGTTTGTCGAGTTATAATGTACGAGTTGTACTAACAATGATGTACGCGTTGTTAGAGTTATAATGTACGTAATGCTCTAGTTATAATGTACGGATTTTTCTTTTTATGATGTACAATGTTCTAGTTATAATTTACAAGTGTTTCTAGTTAGAATGTATTAGTTGCTAACGTAAGCTCATTTGATTACGTTAGTTACGTTTCAAATTATGAGATACCGGACACAAATATAACATGTCTTTATATTTGCGTTAAATATTATGACGGAAAATATATACCTTTGAATAGATTCAATATTATATGCATTGATAATAAATGCCGCCTCTGTAATTAAATATGCATTGATAAGGACGTTAAATATATTCATCAACAGCTTTACATTTACCCTTTATCCTTGTATCATTTATTCTCCGAAGTTTTCCTATTCTTTTATTCTAAACACGCTAATGCCAAGGTATACATATTCTCCATGAACAAACGAAAAATGTTTCCTTTCTACAGCAACTGCCTAATGCATGTAGATAGCTATTTTTGAAGTTTGTATGGCATTCTTGGAATGCAATAATACGAAAGAGGGTTTCTCCCACGGTCGATGAATAACATCTCATGACAGAAAATAAACACTTCAATTGTGTAGTAACATCTGTCATATAACCCTTCTCTAGTTTCATTGACACCCGACCTTGCGCTATGTGTGTTTTTGTGGAGTATGAGACGTCGATGTCTTGGGGGTTGACATGGTGCATATCCGTGATATAGAATTTATTAGGGCAGTGACCTAATCTCGGAAATCTCTCTTCTATTGTGTGTCACATTTTTGTCATTTATGCCCGAATTCTAAACAATTTTGGCAAGAAATCCTCCTAGCTATGACAGAATTCCTCACCCTGGTTATACCACGAATTAAAGGCTCTTCAATTTAACGTAAACGTGATTAGCCTTAATTTGTTACTTGCTTTATATCCACAATTATCCTTAAAATGATCACCTGAAGTCAACATTTTTATCAGATATCTGCAATAAGTAAAAATTATCTCTATATAAACACAATTTATGACTACTTGTTTGTTAAAGAGTAAACTCTCAGAAATCATCTCTCAATTTTATTTTTATTGGATTAACGTGAATTTTTTTTCTTTTATCAGGAATTACTACTGATATACTGAAAATTGTTCGAATAATTCATGCTCTAATTTCATAAAAATAAGTAAAGTTTGAAATAGCACATACCTTTCAACTGACTCAATGGCAACGTTCAACAAACAAACATAGTCAAATAAAAAACTCTATAAAACAAGAGCTTCTCAAGAAAAATTCACAAACATTCACATCTGCACGAAATAAACAACACGATGACCTACTCAAACACGTGATGAAAAGTTCGATCCGTTATAAGAAATCACAAACCTTAAGCCGCTCACTATAGGGTTCCATTGACAGCCAAAGGGGGAAACACGCACACACGCGCGCCGCAAGCGAACACCGATGGATGGCAGGGTTATATGACGCTCTGGATAAACACTCAAACTTTTGGCTCATTCAACAAACCTTTAACTCACTTCAAAACTTTTTTCCTAGGACGTTAATGTTGGTGAGCGTTGAAGAGGGTATGGGTGGGATGGAGAGCTGTTCTCCGTGAGTAAATTAGTCTCTTGTTTCAGTCTAGAGATGGGACAGAAGGCAGTAATGATCGTTTATTCGGTAATGAATGGAAATGATGGTATTATGAGAATTGGAATAAGATAGGGAATGAGTGAATGGATCAAGGGTTTTTGAGGGAATGAGCGAAGACATGAGATCACGTGTGACGTTCCTTACCAAAAAATCGTCTGTGCGTGCGGATACGTGTGGGTGAGCGTAAATTTCGAAGGACCCATACGGGAAGACAATTAGTCACTTTGAATAGGGAAGAAAAATAGCGGAGCGTGAGCGGTGGAAAAAATGATGGGAAAAACATTTACTGTTGCGAGAGGGTACCAATTATAATGATTGACAATGAGGGTTTGTGAATAATACGCGGTCGACAAAATTTTGAAAATATTCATTTAATTAAAATAAAGCGCCGTAATTAGATGATATTGATTTATAGGCGCGAAGTCAGGGGGTATGGGGGTATGGGTTCTTTTGGTAATAAAAAAAGGGAGAGAAAGAAAGTAGAAAAGGGAAAAAAAGAAGGAGAGAGAACAAAGGAGAAAGAGAGAGGGAGAGAGAGGGAGAGTGGGAGAGAGAGAGAAAAGATAGAAATAGAGAGAGAGATAGAGAGATAGAGAGATAGAGAGAGAGAGATAGAGAGAGAGAGAGAGAGAGAGAGAGAGAGAGAGAGAGAGAGAGAGAGA
>JAUUEB010505553.1:0-10194 GCA_032362205.1 Clione limacina | reverse complement strand
AGCGGGGCTGGCTTTACTGTAATTGAATTAAAGTAAGATAAAAGTATGTTACTTTTAAGTTTTGATGACGGCACAGATTCATTTCTATTAAAATCACCGTTTATACTCCTTGAAATATTTTTACGGTGTTCAAAATCAACAAATAAAATATCAAAAGAAAGATATTATTAGCAAGACAATTACAAATATGCAAACTTAACAAAATCTGACTTATATTAAGCGTGTTCGAGACCATAATCAATACTATTGTCCAAATAAGGTTGGCCTTTCTCAAATGTTCGTTTTAGTGGTAGGTGTACTAAAAATGTCCATATCTGATTTTGATAAAGTTGATCTCAAATCAAATGGTGTATGTTCCTCTAAGAACTACTGTCATACAACTATGCAAAGCGGAAGATTGCTTTCTTCAAAACTCATGAAAACTGAATCCCAGGGATTTCCCAAAATAACAGATTTTTAGTTGTGCGTGTACTAAAAAGTCTATATTGTGGTCAAATATCAATTGGTTTTGCTGAAGTTGGTCTCAAATAAAAAGAGATGTTTCTCTATGCGGTATCGTTAATGTATGAAAAACAGAGGATGTGTACTAAATAGCCATCAAATGTCAAAGGTTTTTTATAAAGATGGTCTCATATGAAAGAAACGGTTTTCCTCTAAGCAATTGTGTCTTGAATCAACTATTTAAAGGAAGATAACCGTCTTATAAATCACGAATGAGGAATTGGAAATGTAAAAAACAAATCCGTGATAGGTGTACTAAAATGGTCATATCTTGATCACATAACTGATTTTGATAAAGTTGGTCTCAAAAGAAAGGGAAGGACCTCTAAGCGATTGTGCCATGAATGTTTGAGAAGATCCGAAGATCTATGCGATAGTGTCATAAATAAAGCCGAGAACAGAAAAATTAAAATGGATTCTGGGGATTTCAGAAAAATCGGCGAAAAAAACGCTTGATATTTGACCAAGATAGCCATATCTTGGTCAAATATTAAGCGTGTTTTTTTTTAATAAAGATGGTCTCATGAAAGGGAAAATGTTCTTCTAAGCGTTTGTTTCGTGAATCACTAGAAAGGGAAGATTGTCCTCTTGGAATTCACGAAAACTTGATCTCGGATGTTTAACTTTAAATTTCAGACTTTGCTCCCAAACTCAGACCTTTTTTCAGGCCCGATGAAATGTATTCAAATCAGACCAAGACGGCCGCTGTACGAACCCTGCTTCACTTGGTGCTTGTAGGACTAGTGGAAAATTCAACATCTAGTGTTGCCAAGAATTTCAATTTTTTATATTCTAATTTTGCTTTTTGTATGTTTCAACATCACATTATGAAGTCTTGGTCAAGTAAATTAAACTACCTACATTTCTAAGAGGACTTTTTTAAAAGGGCCATTTTTCAGCTTTTATGTCATTTTAGATTATTTTCAGTCCTAAAATTAATAGCATAATAAATTAAGAACAAGTCAATGAAAAATTGTTTTTACTTTGCTTTTTTTATTTTATATCGTTTTGACACAGTGCAATTTGGAACAAGACAAGATTGATATTACATGAAACTTTCAACCTTTTCTTTTAAGAAATATAATAATTCAATTTTAAACAACGATCAAAACAATAATCTGAAATCAAACATCAAGAGATAAATTTGAAACTGAACGATATATATGGCACATATCTGCTGTCAAATTCAAAGCATTGTAGGAGATTTTCTGGAAGCAGTCTTCACGAGACACATGAGAGCAATCGAGTAGTTAAACACAACCTGCAAAGAAACAAATAGTTTGCATGAGAGCAAAATTTATAAACTGTAGACGTAGCAAAACATAACAGGGGGAAGTGCTAACTTTTAAGCCTTGATTTGAACACAATACCTTGCCCCCAGAGTGGTTTTAGGGCATATTAAAAATTCCCATCTACCCACAAGATTTTTAAATCAGCATGATGCTTTCAATGTTTAACAAATATGTCGCAATAAGACCCAAATTCAAACAAACCTGTCTGCTGTTGTCCAATTTGTAACATTTTAAAAATACATATCCATGATTTTTTAAATGTTTCATTTCCTTACCATTAAAAAGTCATCTACATACATAGACAATAGACTGGATATGAATCCTAAATACAGGACTCTTTTGTGGGCTTTTTTGCAAATCTTAACTGGTCTCTTCCATGTTTTGCAGTCTTTAGATAAGTTTTAACTGGCATCTCACAAATCACTCATATAAGCAAAGACTGTCACTTTTTTAATTGCTACCCAAAACGATGATTTACTTTTGCAACTCTCACAATTTCTTGTAAATCACCCGAAATAATCTGTTCTACAGTAACTAATATTTAGCTTTGACAGGGGTTTATTATTGTATGACACGAATAACTTCTAATAATGAAGAGAAAATGTAACTATTCTTACCACGGCAGATTAAATCTTGATACAACTAATCTCTGTCTGGACATTCTCTTGACATATGACCTTGTTTACCACATGAATAACACTTGGTATCTCCTTGTCCTGCAAGAAAAGAAACAGTAAAGAATTATTGGTCAACTTTGATGTTAACATAAAATAAAATCTTAAATCTTATGCTTTCATTTAACAAAGGAACATGTTTAACTAACACAATAAAAATCAACATACATTTAAGTGACGTTGCATGACGATTTTCAAATAATATCTGAGACTGCATCATTATCGATTGTAACAGTTGCCGAAAGTATCAAGAGGGCCACATTTCTATACTGAATACTTTAAATACCACTATAGAATAATTTGGATATTAAAGAATATGTGAACAAAAATTTTCATTACTTAGCTCTCACAACTTTCAAATCCATTAAAATGAGACAGAAAAACAAGAACAACCCTTGTTATTGTTGTGGTATCATTCACTCATGCATTGCAAGAACATCTGTACACTAATACATATTGAGAATACATTTTACGCCACCTGTAGTTTTGTTTACTAGCATTCCATAGATAACAGTCCTACTGATACAACTTACACAAAATCAATTGTATAACATTATCCTCTATGCTAAAGGAGCCTTACTGACATGATTGAGGCAAGTACAGGACTTGTTGATCCCAGGAAAAATCCACCTAATCCAGACCAATCTTATCCCGAAAACATCGACTGGTAATTAATACATATGCTTTGCACACACATTCAAAAATATACAAAGAAATCTATTAGGCTTGTCTGTGTGTGTGTTGATGTGTATGTGTGTTGTATGCCAAATTTCATCTGTTTTTGGAGAGGGGCCCTTTTTGGGGTGCTGGCCCCCTGAAATTATAAAACTTCGATATTATTCAGCATTCTATTCTTTGTAGAAAATGAAAAATCCACCTAATCCAGACCAATCTTATCCCGAAAACATCTGGTAATTAATACATATGCTTTGCACACGCATTCAAAAATATATAAAGAAATCTATTAGGCTTGTCTGTGTGTGTGTGTTGATGTGTATGTGTTGTATGCCAAATTTCACCTGTTTTTGGAAAGGGGCCGTTTTTGGGGTGCTGGCCCCTGAAATTATAAAACTTCGATATTATTCGGCATTCTATTCTTTGTAGAAAATGTTGTAATCTAAGATTTGTACCATACAGTTAGATTATATGAGCCTCCCAACTTTATTTTCCTAAGAAGAATTTTATTATGGGGTGGGGGGAATGCCCTTATACTCATCTGTCCCTAAGGTTATCAAGAAAGAAATTGTTGTGCTGATCAATTACCATAAGATAAGGTTGTATACCAAATGACAGCTTCTATTGCTAAGGAAATGTTGAAATCAATGTGTCTGTTATCTTCAACTGCCGTTTTCTCAAAAGTTCGTTTTAGTTATAGGTGTACTAAAAATGTCTATATCTAGGTAAAAGTAAAATATCAACCGTTTTTGATAAAGTTGGTTTCAAATGAACTGGGAGATGTTCCTCTATGCGTTAGTGTCATAAATCTATGGAAAACAGAGGATTTTTCTAAAAAAGTTGGTCTCAAATGAAAGGAGGCATGTTCTTCTGTGATGGTATCATTAATGAATGGAAAACGAAAAATTGCCATCTAAAAAAACATGAAAACGGATGTTCAGGGATTTCAGAAAAATCAGCAGATTTTTAGTGGTAGGTGTACTCAAATGACCAAATCTTTGTCAAAAATATCAACCGATTTTAAAAAAGTTGGTTTTAAATGAAAAGGGTGATGTTCTTCTATGCGATAGTGCCATAAATCTATTGAAAACGGAAGATTGCTATCTTCAAAACTCACGAGAATCGAATCCCAGGGGTGCCGAAAATCGGCAGATTTTTAGTAGTAGGTGTACTAAAAAAGCCATATTTTGGTAAAATATCAACCGATTTTGATAAAGTCTCAAATGAAAGGAGAGATGTTCCTCTATGCGATGGTATCATAAATATATGGAAAACGGATGATTGTCGTATAAAACCCCATGAATACGGATTGTCGGGAGGTTCCGAAAAATCAGCAGAATTTAAGTGGTAGATGTACTAAAATGACCAAATCTTGGTCAAATATCGACCGATTTTGAAAAAGTTGGTTTTAAATTAAAAGGGGGGTGTTCCTCTATATGACAGTGCCATACATCTATGGGAAACGGAAGATTGCTATTTTCAAAACTCACGAGAATCGAATCCCGGGTATCTCCGAAAATGTTAGTGGTAGGTATACTAAAATCGCCAAAACTTGGTCAAATACCAACCGAATTTGATAAAGTTGGTCTGAAATGAAAGGAGGGATGTTTCTCTATTCTTATCCGGAAATGGCGGATCCCATGAAAATTCCAATTCGGATATATCATGAGGACTGATACCCATGAAAGAGGACGACGAAATTAAAGTCCATAGCTTTGGTGTGGTGTCAGATGCAAGAACAAATGGTTGAAATGGTTTACTTTGTGGACAAAATATTAATTCATCTCAACAGCAACGGCATTGATTTTAAGCTAGGTGTTTTTTGTCTGATAGAGCAGCTAAGCATTTCAAAAACAGATTTGTGATGGCTTACCTATCACAGTTTGACAGTCTTTATGGTGCCCCAGTGATGGGGAATTTTTGTGAGTCGTATCATGGATGGGATCAGTGCTGTGTTTAAGCAAAATGTTTTCATGGCAGTCTTGAGAGGGCATGCTGTTGTGAGCAGGCCTGGAAAAAGTGGGGAATATGGGAATGACATTCCCGGGAAATTTTCAGTATCGCAGGAAATTTGTTCCGTCAAAATGTTGGCAAAAGTATTTTAACTTGGCAATATTGTCAGTGAAACCCTATTCAACTAAAAACCTATGCAGATATATGAGACATGCACGATACAATGAAATCTACATATCTGATTGATAGACCGATAGTTCTTGTTATTTCACGGATATTAGTTGAAAGTTCGCTGACACCAAAATACGAGAGATGTACAAGTTCCTGCGGGAAATTTAACAAGACATGCGAACTATTCTATGACTAAATTTGTCAGTAAAACCCCATACAACTAAACAACTATGCAGAGATGTTAGTTGTCTCATGCACAATAAGATACCAAAATATGAGCGACATACTATGAGTTGACAAATGACTCGTTTATTTCGTATACAGTCTTGAACTTAACTAACTTTTAACACATGGACACTTTGTTAAGAAATTAGAGGATGTGGAATCGGTAGAAAAAATAGAAGGAAAAAAACCTGAGTTTGTGAAGCTGTGGGACGGTGTAAAAGAAGCATTAGGCATTCAAAGTTTCGATGTGTAAGACCACTTGGCCCATATTCACTTGCATTCTTCAGAACATCGATGGATGAGGAACCTATGTTTTATCAGGTAATTACGTTCACACAAGTGACTTCAAATGCAGTGACAGAAGAAAAAGAACTTGCTTCAACTGCTCAAGTTTTATCTCCTCTCATTAGGGAAGACCTGCCAACTGCTCTCACTCAAAATGAGTTGCCACCACAAGTGACTCCAAATGAAGAGACAGAACAAGAAGTGGCTTTACTGCTTGAAGACCTGCCAACTGCTCTCACTCAAGATGAGTTGCCATCAACAAGTTCAGCTATGACAATGACAGACTCAGATATTCTTACAATGGGGACATTTGTCTTGGTGAGTTTTGACAGGAAAAAGAAGAACTCAAAGAAGAAGTTTTACGTTGCTGTTATTTTAGAAGCAACACCAACAGTGTATGATGTGAAGTACCTGAAGAGAAATCCGAATGACTCTTTTACATATTCACCAATCACTAACTATGACTCTCTTGAACACAAAAGAATTGAGATGATACTACCAGACCAGATCACAAAACGTGGAACTTCTTATGTTTTTGAGGAAATCATATTTCCTTCCAAAACATGTTAAATTCTAATGCTTTCTTATTTTGTTCAATTTTTCTGCTTCAGTTAAAATTAAAGAAAATCAGTAATGGTTATTAAAGTTGAATTATTTAAGTTTGTTCATTCTCTTACTTACTACTTACTAGTGTTTTTTTTTCCTTTTAATGTAAGGACAAACGGTGTAAGGATGCATCAAAGGTGGGTCTCTTAAAATGATCAGAACGTATAGTTCAACTAGCTATCTATTATGTGCCAAGTTGCAAGCTTGTTTCACAAACTGAACAATTATATCAAATCCTTACTGCTCTATGCCAAGAGCTTTGTAGCAAATTATTTTACTCGAGATGGGACAGATCAAGTTAAAAGAAAGTTAAGACTTTAAGACCAGAGCAATAAAAACAATTATGAAAGTTTCCACAACAGCATATTCCACTTAGAAATAATAGACAAAAACACTACCTTAAAATATATTCTTTGATGTAAAATCTTGTCAACTGCTTCTTTACCATCTTTGGTGCTCAGTGACAAGTTTTCATTGCTAGATCCCTGTTGAGGATAAATTGTTCTGTTAAAAGAAAAGAAATTACAAGGCATAATACAAAAAGGGTACAGTTTTACTTGTATTATTTTATGTTCTTCAGGTCAACCCATATTTCTAAGGCCAAAAAAAAAGTCTTTGTTTCCACCAACATGGTCCAACAAAATAGGGTAGGTAGGTAGGGATTGATTTTTTTTTTAATTTTTTTACTCGCAATGAACAAGTCTTAAAAGCATCAATAAAATCCAAATAAATGCCAAAAAATGTGATGATTGCTGGATTCAAGGTGACCAGACAGACTTTACTTCCACTTTACAGTGATGATCAGTTCAGAATAGGATCTCCTAATAACAAAATTAAAAGAAATCAAAATCGAGGGTAGCGGTACGGTCGGGTTAGTGGAAACAGACCTATTATTTTTTGGCCTTAGATAACCTTTTTAAAAACAATGAGATTTATAGGATGATCGGAAGCAAAAGGTGATAAAAAAAGACAAAACACAACTTACCTTTTATTTACATTTTATCGACTAAGTCACAGCATAAAAATAAACAAAACATTGATTTAGAGATTAAATATTGAAAAAAATTATCAAAAAGACACAGCTCAGAAAGGAAAATAGGTTTACAATATTCTCTACATATTTTTAAATAATTGCGCAATGTTATTTACAAATACATGTTCATTTTGTATCATCCGTATAAAACTGGTACGACATTTCTGTGATGGTGCTACTCAGATACGTGTTCGTGTGCAGTACAGAGGTAAGAATGTGTATTACTCGAATATGTTAGCAAAGATGTCTGCTGACATCATGCGGACCAGTCTTAGCACGAATCATCCTTTACAAGGCTAGACCACTTCTAAAATCCTATCTTTTACTAATCTTAGATAATACCCAGTTGGTAATCGAACACTAAACCTCCCGAACCAGAGGGGGACACATTTATCAATCAGCCAACTGAGCGGTGAGGACAGTGATATAGTTTACAGTATAGTTAATCGATTATGATGGAAAAAGTGAAGAAATGTAATTGGTTAATCTAATCGTATAAATGAGATTGAATGTCAATCTTGTTTTTATCTCAGTTGTTTTAGCCTATAACGAGAGGCTAACTGATTTTAAAGCAGGAAATATCTAAAAACACTTTGCATGTGGCGGTTTATTCGGTCAGGAATGATTGATCCTCAACGCTCCTATAAAGCACAAGCACTAAAGTCTTGATGGCTATTTTTTTACTTAATTGACTCAAACGCCTTCTTTTTTACATTAAGAACATATAACCATACAAACGTTTATGGGGTTAATGGGATGGCTTACTTCATATTGATATTTTTCTTAAAAATATATTCATTGCTGTCAAAAGCTTTTATGTAAAATGCAAAAAAATAAATATCTATGTTTAGATACAACATCCGAAAAAACGTAAAGAATTTTAACATACATACAAAATTTGCGGATTCATTTGATAAATACATGATTAGTTTCATTGCTCGAGAACTGAATAACAGTTAGTTAATAACATTGTTTATTATGCTTTATATCTAGTTTTACGCTAGGGATGGAGTTTGGTACCCAGACAAATACTCTGATAAATAATGTATTATTTGAGCGAATCGTAACTGTCAAATCTTTTAAGCTAATGAAAATATATCCTATGATCCCAAGAGAATATACAACGACGGCCGATTTACAAAACAAGGCATCACAGATAACGAAGCTTAAGTATTATTAACGTCCGAAAGAAGATAACTTTAATAAGTATTCGGATATTGTTCATATCTTTATTGATTTTTAGAATCCAACAACAAAGGTAGACGGTGTTTTGGAAAACTAACCTGTTTACATTAAATTAATCCTTCAAAACAGTATTAAACCAAATTGAATCCATTTCTTTTGTAATACAATGTTCACGACTCAAATTTGAAAAGGTAACAACAACAAATGAACACAAACAATATATTATTTATTAACATTATATCCAGCGACATTTGCTCATTTCATATCGTTAACAAAACATTGTTTAAGAAATGTTATCTTTAACAAATGGGAAACAAGCTTGTCACATAAAACAATCGTATGCAGCCTTTTTATCATGACATTAGTTTTTATCATTTCGTCATGATTTGTATTGACAATAAGGTAAAAATACTTTTCATGAATGTACAGGTAATTATATATCCACGAAAAAGGAATGCACTTTTAAAATTTTAAGCAAGAAAGTTATGTTAACATTTCACTCCAAGAAACAGATTTAATAGATGAAAACTCTAGTGTGATATGTTGCCCCTTAGAATCTTTATAGTATTGCTAGTTCCCCGCACGCAATACTTTAATCAAGCGATTAACGACCTTCAACTAAGTGTCTCGTGGAGGTCCCTTAATCTTGGTAAAAACGTGTACGCATGGTTTACCAACTGTATTACCAGAAGGCTTAATTACATTTTCATCAGCGATCCGATTTATTATAAAGAAAGCAATATCTTAAGTTATTGGTTTAGTGACTGTAAAGCAGTTAAATATTTATTTTAAATTTTACTTCATTTAAAAGTATAAATAAGAGCCACAAATATGCCACGCTCTGACAAAACCAATAAAGAGTTTATTTTATGTCAGTTAACAAAGCAGATCATTAAGTCAGTTTTTAATTTAAATTACATGCGGTCGTCCATGACGAAAAACCTAGGGTTTCTTAATGATGTATATATAAGTTAGTTATCATACTTGTTAACTAAGAATTTTTTTTTGATATTTCAATAGTACTCATGAATCCTCAATTTTGTAAATTTCTTTGGTACATTTTCTTATTGTAGTTTTTGAATATATTTAATTTTTAAACCAATACAATTATTCCATGCTATGACAAAACCAATTCATTTTTTATTTTGAAAAATACGTCAGCGACCATACTCTGACAAAACCAATATAAATTCTACCGGGCTTTGACAAAACGAATACAAGAGTTTGGAGGGAAATATTGTTTTGATATTTCAATAGTACTCATAAATCCTCAATTTGTAAATTTGTTGGTACATTTTATAGTTGTAGTTTTTGAATAAATTTGAATATATTAAATTTCAAAACTAAAATAACTATTCCATGCTCTGACAAAACCAATTAATTTTTATCTAACAAATCAGATCAGCAATCATACTCTGACAAAACCAGTTTATATATAGGTTTTGTCAGAATTTGATAGCTATTATCTCGGAACGGTGTTTTTTCGATTTATTGGTTTTGTCAGAGCACGACAGAAGTTTTGCGCATGGTTATTTATTATCTTCCAAAAGGGAAAAAGCATTAGAGTTATCAAGTTTCAAGTTTTTATTCACTC
>JAUUEB010505542.1:0-10194 GCA_032362205.1 Clione limacina | reverse complement strand
TCTCCCGCCACACCCCAACGTGCCCCTCTTAGATGTTTTGTTTTTGAAAGGTGTTTCTTTTAATTTCGACCTGTCTAGTCGACAATATTTCTGCTGTGATGCTTACTGACATTTGTTTTACCGACTTTGTCAATCGAACTTGACTGCTAATTATTTCGTTATTTCTGGAATCTTTGGGATTTTATTTCGTTATTCCCCATTTCAAATTAGTAATATTATGAAAGGAAAAAAACAGAACTTTTTTTTTGTTCGCTTTTTCCAAGATTTCGCTAAAAAACCGACTTTGTTATTCCTGGAGTCGACTGTATCAATGTTGCCCTACAAAGTAGTTTTGGCTGGGTCATGCGGCATTGCAAGACTATAATTGCTAGCAGTGAGTGAGTATGGGCCTGAAAGTAGCTGATGAGTCTTGAATTAACCAGACGGATTATACTACAGCTTGGGGGCCTGGAAGTTATCAAGATAGCCGAATAACAACTTAGATGGAGCCTTGTTGTGACTTATTGGTCAATCCACATATCAGTGACAGTTAGATTTAGTCCAGATGATAATGTCATAGCCCTGATTGGGTCTATATTTAGCCTAAAAGTAATACAATTGCACAGTTTGGCTTGTAATGTATCAAAAATATGCATTTTTGTCAAACTAAATGACATAAGTTTAAAATTCTGGAACAGATCTGTATACAATAAACATGGCGGAATGTGATGAGAAATGCAAGTTTTCCTTTCAGAAAAAATACTTATTATTATGCAAATGAGAATATTTTGGGAATACATTGTATTCATTTAATTTTGATACAAATTTGGTTTGTCTAGCATTAGTATGTTGCAAGATTTGATAATCAATAAAATTAAGTTAACAATAAAATGACACATCAGCTAAAAAAGGGAAATTACTTTCAAAATTCCTCAATTAAACGTAATGGAAAACAACTTTTTTTAAAGAAAACTTAGTTTAATAACCTAGACAACAAAATTTTGGCAGAGATTTTGTCTTGAGGGCACTGGCGCCTGGACTATTTTTTCTTCACCAAGACTACAGAAGAGAAAATGAGAACTTCTCGCGTTGGCATCAAGCTTCAACAATGCAATGCAATAAATAGCATAAAAATCCAAATGCTGAAGGAAAATGCTACATTTTACGACATGACATTTCACAAGACTGGAAGCTCCAATTAGAAAAAAATATTACCAGTCTACTAATGGTAAATCACTATGCAAGAAGAAACAAGAGGTGGAATTATTGACAACTGTACAGACATTTTATTTCAGTATTGACATTCAATTTAGTATTTACATGACTCAATTACTGACAAGTAACATATCACTTTATTCAAATTGTATACCCTAATACAAATAATGCCTTTCATGAAAATAAACTCCCCTTGGTTATGAATTGAAACTCATCAGTTGGCAGGTCAAATAAAGAAAGTAAAACTAAAAAGATTTAATAGCCCTATAATTGTGCATTCATTGAGGTACCATCAAAAAATCTGAACATAGGAATATAATCAATATACAGGTCTTCTATCACACTTTGAAAATGAAACTGTCACAATGATGAAATAATGTGCATGTGTAGGCAAACCATACATATCTCAAGATTAAGGGAAACAAATTCTCCAAGTTTATTCTCATCTTGTCATTCTCTAACTGTTACATGTCAGGTTCTGATAAAGATATTTGCATGAAAAAAGGCAACATGCTCAGAACAAATTGGAGAATAAAAAAATACACAAAACTCATAAAAATTTGACCTGTGTGAATGGGTTTCAATGCATGCACACAGTTGTTTGGAAATACCTTTTATCAGTCATGACAAGACAAAAATATAATCATTGCAATAAAAAGACATGTTGTATGCATACATAAAAAAATTGCATTTGAGGAGTTTCCTAGACACAATATTAAAACAAAAAGGGATCAATGGCAAATCACTTTTTATTGAACATGTTACATCTGCGTTTTTTTCATTCTAGATAAAAGGGAAAAGTTGCTTAACAAACAGAGAATTGTATTCTGTAGCAAAATCACGCCAATATACACCAGTCAGTGTATCCTGAGGGGTATAGATTCTTTTCTGTAATCTTGAATACAAATTACAAATGCAATTTATTGAGTGTAGACTTCTTGGGCGTATTATAAGCCAAGAGCTATTTGTTTTTCATCTGACAATAAAAGAGAACTTTCTTAAGTCAAAAACTGGTCTACATTTGGGTGGAAGAAAACATTAAAGTGTTCATACACAAATGTGTAAAGCAGTCCTCAATAAAAGACCAGTCCTCTTGGTTTGCTCTTGGCCTAGTTGACTTTGCCGTAGGTTATAGCTGCCATCTTCCAGGGATGATTAAAATGGGTAATGAGTGTAGCCAAGACAGTGGAGATTAAATATAACAATTATCTGAGTCATACTTTCATACTTTGCTTCATGGTAAATTCAAACATTAGAAACATGTACATATTTACAAAAACATCATAAAATGATAGATTAAATTACAATGACTAAAAGGTGTTTATGTATTATGTACAAGTACATACTACAACGTAACAGCATATGTACAAATGCTTTTTGTATTTGATAAATCATATTTATCAATGATGCTGATTGGGTTTGAACTTCATTCACTGTTAAATTAGTAAATCATAGAAGTGTTTTAATCCCTATTATTGACCTTAAAAAAGGAAAAATAATAAGACTCCCTCTTAATTAATGTTACCTAAATAAAAACCCATTTAACAATATCAGATTAAAAACCTGTCTCTTAACTCAATGTCTGATCTAGGATAGCCTGCTTTGGACACCACACTGGTGTCTTGAAATTTCTGTACCTGTTTGTCTATTTTTAGTGTAGGGGACATAACCAATAGATATCTCAAAGGTTTCTTCAAACAATTTATTATCATTTCTTAAATTTACTCGGCTCAATTGAATGACCTTTGGAGTGTATTATGAACATAAATCTATTGTTTTCTCTTTTATTGTAAAAAAAACTAAATTTTATCTCAAATTCAAATTATTCTTTAAATAAAAGTAAAAGAGATAAATTGATTATATCTTAAATAATGTTAAGTATGTGCACTGTGTGACACATGAGCAAAGTTTCATTTGAGTGTAGATGAAATATGAATTTTTTTCTAGTTTTTTCCGGGTGGTGGGGCGTCACAAACCCAAAATAGTAAGGAGTCTGTGAGTTAAGATCAATCTGTATTTCAATTACTCTGTTGTGAAATTTCTTTGGGTCTCTGACACAATGGATTCACCAATTTTGTGCAAATTGATACCTGTATAGTTCGATCAAAGTTTTGAACTAATAGTAAAAACAATAAGTTGCATTATAGATAGAACCAGTTGCTTACTTTTTTTCAAATTTCTTCTTCCTTAGCTTCAAAAACAATATAATATGCTTCTTGAAGATCATGAAAAACATGATTAGGATATGACACAGCAAAATAAAAAATAATAATAATTCAGTTACTGGTGACAAGAATATACTGAACTCCCCCTATTAAATATATTTAGCACAGTGAACATAAGACTATATTGCAACAATAAAGCCCAAAACTGAGATATTGTGATAAGGTACCAACACCAACAGATGCATCTTAGCAATCTCAAATCTTTGATGGAAAAATCTGAGAACCAGATAAATTAGAAAAGTGTACAGTTCATTAGAACACAAGAACCCCTGCAACTTTGCACCCATTATTTTCTAATGACATGAAAATGTCTGGAAAATCAAATAACAAACTCTTCTTATTTTTTATTCATTACTTTCTTTGGGGGGGGGGTCTATGACTTAAACTGTAACTTTCTATGCTAATATTGTGCTTCAGCAATAAGCAGGGAAAATAGATCAAAAGTTTAAAAAATAATACAACGATTGGCACAGTATAAACAAACATTTGATAACATATAAAAATTCATAAATTCACTTCAAAAGTGTTTCAAAGAGAAATATGACAAAAAAATCACTTGCTTAATATCATTAATTACTGCTTCAATAACAGTGAAGTCCATTTAATAAAAGATGTACTAAATAGCTCCAAAATATTTCACAAGAACATTATTTTTCATATTACAATACAATTTTGTACATTCTTTAATCTTTTCTTGATTTCATCATGGGGTACCTCCTCTTTTTCCTTGTGGAATCCATTTCAAACATGTCGGATCAATAGACTTATTAGAGAATTCAGGTTGGCGTTTTTCCTTCTTTTCCAAGAACTCATCAATCAAATCCTGTTAATAAAATCAAAAGAAACTTTAAACCTTGAATAAATTACTATATCATATAGATCTAAATAAGTGTCATGTAAAGGTCAATAACTTTGTCATTTGTTTACAGGTATAGTTTCTTTTAAAACAACTTTTAACTTGACTTACAGCTTTTGGCCTTACAGTACTTATCTTAATAATAGATGATATTAGACAATTTACACAAGCCATCGTCTAGTTACAACTGTTTACAACACACATTCGTGTCACTGATTCTCTGTCCCATCTTCTTCTTCTGTTTTTCAACTGTAATTGTAGGGTACCCTCTGACTGAAGGTAGCTGGTTGGGGAGATGTGGAGCAGGCAATGTTTTGGCACCTTTTCTTGCCCCTTCCTAATTCCAGGAAATGATTAGAGCTGAAGAGGCCTGCTCAGCCACACAGAGGGCTGCCAGACATCACTTCTGCTCCTTTTAGCAAAAAACAACCACATGCTCTATGTCGCCTGTGTACAGGGTTCACGCTTAGACTGCCAGTGAATCCCACACTGCCACTTTGTGTGTCTTGTGAGGGATGATAAGATAACTTGCGCAATCAGATTGTTTAAAGTATAAGTCTATATATTCAACCTGATGTATAGCTTATGTTGTGATACAGAATTCATTTTAATGTTTATTAATTGTTCTTTTGATAAGTAATTTGAGGCATCGTATTCGCATTCCTGTACCTTTGTTTTAATCTTAATTTCTCAACCATGCCTAGTCCCAAAAAGTGCAGCATGTAAATTGTGTAAGCTTGAGGCAGGTATACAGTCATAGATCTACTTTAACTATGATGTGCCATTTAAAAGCAAAATATCCCTTTGATTTAGAAGCAAGTCAACAGGTGTCCCAACATCATCTAAAACGACGTCTTTGAATAAATTAAGATTAAAACAAATCTCTAAATGTCAGGCGACACGCGTACGTGTGTACACATGTGAATAGCCTTCACCGTCACTACCTGCCGTGTGACCTATCACTTGCTTGTAAATCACAGAGATACCATGTGTTGATCATAGATGTGTGCAATAACAATGAGTCTATACAACCGTTTTATTCATTATCCTCCCATTACCCGCAAGTATCTGTGATTTTTGACCGAGCGATGACGGATAAATTTGTTTGCGTTTATACCACACCTCTAGCTACAAGTAATCAAGCCTTTTGCAGTCTTTACTAACACCTTCAGCAGTCCCACAGACCCTCACACCCTGTCACTAGCATATTGACCATGAGACAGGTAGTACCAGGCTCAATTGTACTAGTAGCAGGTGTGAATCTGGACTGATGCTTCCAGAACTCAATTCTATCCTGACAGTGGTAGTTATGGTCTGCCAATCTTCAATCTCTACCCATCGCTGCATACTCAACCTTGTAGCAGTTTTTGATGGTGAACCAAGTGTCTGTCTCATACACTAGACACTCAATACCATTTTGAGATTTGTCGTATGTGAAGGAGATTTCTCTTATCTTCTGCAATTGTTAAGTAGGCCTGGACCTGTGCTTTTGCTAGCTTGTAGCATGCTTCCATGGTGGGAAGATCAAAAAGGTATTGTATAGTCAAAGCTCATGTGTCGCTTACTAATACATAAAAGAATGAGTCTCAAATTCCAACAAGAGGAGAAATCTCTTTCTGATTCTAACACTGACACTAGTTTTGAGAGCCATCAGCCCCTTTCTTGCTTTGGAGACAGTTCTAGTGATGTGAATACTTCCACAGAGGGAATGGTCAACGGTCACTTCTTTAGATAATTTAGAATAAATATGTTCTTATCTGTCTTTGACTGAAAGCATTAGTACAGCATCATTCACTATGGTAATACACTGTACTCACATACATGGCAGCAAGAGAGTAAAAGCTATACAATTAAAAATAATCACCTGTTTCTTTAGAACAAGATGTTTTCCTTTCCAATATTTCAGCATACCCAAAGCTTGAAGGGTGCTTACAATGTCATTTGCATTTATTGCAGTCTCTTGACTTACATCTGAAAATGAGAGAAAACAAAACATTACTACATATAAATTAACAAGTAGCTAGTACATTTTGCCAGACTCCTTATGGAAGATTTTAATAAAATAGTAACATTCCTTTGGCACTTTTTAAAAACAACTTCATACCAAGAGCTTGAAACAAACAAAAATAAGTGAAACAATAATCTTCCTTATCAATATCAACCACAGTTATTTAATTAAATGCATAATCATGACTTAAAGTTCCTTTCCCTCAAGAGCTACGTTTTCTGGTGACTTCTTCTTTGTTATTGCCATGAAGTGGAGAGCTTTTCGATTAAGGAGTGTCATTGTATGACACATTACAATACATTGTCAAATCAATAAAGACAAGAACAACAGAAGAAAAGCCATTATTTAGAAACATAAGACATGGAGAATGGTCTTCCCCTTTCTCTTCCATGTCTTTTGTATTGAGTAAATAGCTTTGCATCATTATACATTTAAACAACAACACCTTAATTCTAACAAGCATTGAATGATATTTCTATATAAAAAAGGACAAGACAAATGAATTACAGGAAATAATGAAATAAAAAAAAATTTAAAAATGTATGCACCTTTTATACAAATTTCCTGCCCCTTATACTTGTGCAGATACTCAAGTAGAACATCTTTCCAATAACTTCTGTATGACAGTAAACCCAAATCTGATAGTGGACGTTCAGGAGAACCAACTTTCTCTTCCTTTTTACTCAACAAGTAACCTGAAGATAGAAGTCATACAGGTTTGTACAAAAAAAACGTAAATATGATCTTAATTTCATTTCCAACTGGTCAAAGGACATTTCAGTAGAGGAATAACTGTTTCAATAAATTCATATATGACACATTAATTCTATCCAAAGAAGCCACTGAATAGTTTTGTCATAGTAACAAGCTGCAAGTGCAAAGAAGAGCTGTCTTAAGACATAATAAAATTCATGGCTCCATTATCTTAACTAGTAACTCTCCGAACGTGTAAGACAGATTTGCCAATTAGGACAGAGGGTGAGAGTATCATTTAATATTTCTTTTACATAAACCAATTAACACAAAAACGCCGGAACGGAAAACGCAAAAACGACGGCTAAAGCATGGCGGGAAAACGCAACAAGAACGACTTAACGCAGGACGGGAAACGCAACGACGACGGCTCAACTTTAAATCTTCAAGAACGCAAAAATTATTCTTTAAATCAAAAAATAAATATCGCTACACGATCCGCTACACATGAAACTATAAGAAATATATCACTTTTCGATCTAAAACTTCCTAGAAAAAACGTGTATAGACATTTAAAGGCATGTTATCAAAGCAGTGGCCGCGGAGATTAGTTAAAAATTGTGCGAATTTAGACCATTTTTGATCTCAAATGGGGGTTAAAAGGTTACCCATAAAACCATTGACATTATTGATATGTGGTCATGTATCAATAACAACCGTCTTACAATACTGGATGACAATGTACCAACACAATATCTCTTTAAAATATTTCCACTTTTAGATATAAACTGAAACCAGGCGCGTAGCCAGGTTTTATGGGTTACCTTAAATAGAGTGTAAAGGTTCTTTGTGTCTAGTATGATTTTAAATCGGCTTTGTTCTAAAATATTATTTCGCAATCGTTTACTGTCAGAGTGCAGATTGACACAGGTTAACGTATGATTTGTAAATAGGCCAAGGACTAGATAACAGAAATTGGTTTTAACCGTCATTAATGACATCATAGCGGGAATTTCCGATAGTACTTATTTCTTAAGGAATCGTATGATTTCAGCCATTATGAAAACCTTAATGATACCACAACGGGAATTTCCGATAAAACGTAATTTCTTTAGGAATAGTATAACTTTAGTCAATGTGGAATTCCTTGCCCCAAATTGGAAGTATGGAAATGTAAATATAACGCTGGGTTTCCCTAAGAGTCATAGAACATCCGTAATGACATGCAGCTCATATACTATAAAAGCCGCTAGGTATAATTTTACACATTAAAGGTTCAGATATCATCAATTATCTAACGATTCCAACTGAATTTCTGCGACAAGTTTCCATGTGGTGAGTGTTTTATATTTATATATGTGAATTTTATATATTTTAGCACACACAATTTACCTTTTTCATTGTTATAAATGTGTGTTTATTTTTTTTTAATTGTTTTAAGGGTTTAAAGCTTTCACCAGTTACAGATGACAACTTCGACATCCCAGTCAAACAGATTCTCTCCTATATAAGTCAATAAGTTCGAGTAAAATGTATGTCTTGGTCTTTTGGCCACTTGACACCCATTCATAGGGATTTTATTTCATTATGATTTTCTAAAAAAAAACTTATATAAAGCAAACTTTGTACTTTTGTTTCACAAAATAATACAGAATTTTTTTTTTTACGATTCTGAATGTGCTTGAAAAATATGAGAAAACTAGCGGGTTTATCCGGCTTTGCTAAGGATTACGCCTTGACAAACCAATCTTGTCCTAACGTTTCTAGATAATAGGTGTCATTAAATAGAGGAACATTTTGCAAAAAGAAAAAGAAAACATTACATTGGTCTCCTTATTAGAGTTGTCTATATCAGGCGCGTAGCAAGGATTTTGAAGGGAGGGCAACCTCGGTTTATGTCGGCCGGAATATTTGAAAAAGAGTAATAAATAATGAGTAATGGTGCAAACATAGAGCCTTTTGTATCTCAAAAGGAAGAGGGTATTTCCCCATGTCGTCCTGGCTATGGGCCTTGCATAGATACAAGACACAAATTGATGTCTTGCGTTGGTAGGTCATTGTTTTATATTCATAACGCCGGACAAAATGCGCTAGTTATAAAAATATTATACTTTTTCTTATCCCATGTGTAGCATAACAATCTGTCAAAATGAGAGCAATAAGATAGGAGACAGCGATGTTAAGTTGACTAAAGATATGGTGACCCTATTGGGCATGTGAAGTGTTCTGCTAAGAACAGGCAACACAGCATTTCAAAAAGAAATATGACTTGCTTTTTTAACCGACTTTAATGCGCCACAAAGGTATAATTTTTATCATTTTATGTCACCTAATATCATAGGCGTCAATTTTGGAGGGTCGAGCACTTTCTGGCAGTTTTTGTATTCAAATTCGGACAGTTCTGGGGTTTTGTATAGGGTATATTGTTATTATATTATGAGTAATTTTTGGTGCAGTTTAATTATTCACCACCCTCCCTTTCCACTGAAAGGCATCCCGTACGCCTATGGCTGTAACTACAACAAATGAGACCGGTGATGGTCAGTAAAGACACACTATTCATCCTCCCGCCATTTAATTATACATCGAAAGTCGCATAATACAGAAGATCATCACAGTCCTCCTTCTTCTCTCTGTAACACAAGGAGATTTCTTGAGATGTTCTTCGGCCTCTATATTAGTACTCCCTAAATCCTCTTTTGGTCTTAAATCATACTAAATAGTTGCAAAGAAAGAACAAAATATTTAAAAACGGATTATTTGGATATCAATTCGATGCATTTAACGCTTAAACTTCTTAAAAAATATTTAAAGGAATATTTAAAAATATATCATCTTGCAAATATTTTGAAAACAAGATAACAAAGGAAATGAAGCGCTCATTTATATACTTTGTGTGCTCTTCATTGGCAGCTAAGAAAACTGCTAATGCTTCTCAATATGAAATACATACAATGACATTTTGTTTAAGTTTCACAAATGTCAGATAATATCTGAAACATTTTATCTGAAGTTATCTCTCCGTCAGAATATTGGGTAGAATCAATAATTTTAAACTAGGCGCGTATCTAGGTGAACGGGGCAACCCCCCCCCCCCCCAACCTGAGGGAAACATTAGGAAAATCACCAGAGTTGTAGCCTAGTAACGGTTACTCGAGTAACGGTTACTCGAGTAACAGTTTTCGTTACTTATTCGTTACTCGTGTTACTCGAGTAAC
>JAUUEB010505520.1:0-10195 GCA_032362205.1 Clione limacina | reverse complement strand
TAGACAGCCAGATATGCCTTACTGAGAACTGTTTTAAAGACCTTTTGCTGAGGGCTGTTATAAGAATAACCCTTACTTAGGGCTGATTTAAGAAAGACACTGAGGCTGAAGACTGTAGAATATGGCAACTATGCACACATAAATATGAGTACTGGTACACGGCTGTGATGACGGTATTGAGTATTTAGTGTGGGGTTTCTGAACCTCGTGTATTTGTCCATGATTTATAAGTATGTATACTCTGTGAGTGAATCTAGGGACGTCTATAAAGACAGGGTACAGACTCGTGATATTCTTTTTAGCTGGTCGTATTATAGGGTATGGATGGGTTCCTCCCTTTTACTCATATAAACGTGTATTTTCACATGTAGAGCTGTGTTCGATTTTTTTCAGGTTTAGATGTCTCCCTGCTGAGTATCTCGTTGTAGAGATAGTTGTTGCCTTGTGTTAGGGCTTTGTGTTAACATTATTTACCCTATAGTCTGCTAGGGTTCTTGTGAGATTTATTGGATCGGCCAGCTGAACTGCGTATGTGCATTGTTTTATATGAGGTGATTATATTGTTGAAATACCATGTTTATGTATTTGTTGTCCTGATAAACCTTGTGTTCCCCATTGCTTATTTCACCAGTTAAATATACTCTCCAATTATTCATATTTAAAGGGATCTACCTCTAGTGTGTAACGTAACATAACTTTGTAGTATTTTTTTTGGAAATTCGGGTTAAACGTAAAATCCATTAAATAACTTGGGTAAAGACATCAGAGCTCGAACTCATTTAAGAACATTTATGCACCCGATACACAAATACGTTTGTGAAGTTGCACCAGATGTATGATTGTTAACATCATACTTACATAGTTCTGACGATGTTTAACGAATGTAATTCGTGTCCACAACGCCCATTGTTTATTCCGTATTTTGCATAGGAAATGTACAGTTTTCGTCCTTCTGGGCACTTGATCGTCTTTCTGTGTCCCTCTTGAAGCTGTAAATCTAAATTGTAATAGAAACACCAATTCAACTTTTAATGTTGATTTAACAGAAAAAGATAAATCTATTTAAGATTTAAAAAAATCAAGACATTAAAATCCTCTGGTCAAAGAATGTGATAGGTTAAATATATGTTTATTTCGCGGGGGTTTGCTGATTAATAATCTGAGTTGGCTCTGTTCTCTTTCTATTTCTAGTGAATTTAATCCCATGATCACCTCGTTATAAGTCATAACAAGAGAAGTCCTTCAACCCACCAAGGACAAAAACAATTAACTTAAAACGGATGAATATCCTGAATAAGAAAATCTTCAAAGAAAATAAATCAAGTACTGTACTATATTATACTCTACTCTACCCTAATCATCTTCAGTTTTCTGTATTCTACTTTAGAAGAGGTTTCTGCTAAATCATATTCTACTCAAGTAGATATGTTCCACTTCTTTTTCAAACACTGTTGCCAACATGTTACTTTTTTGCCCAAACGCTTTACTGTATCTTATCAAAGATAAACTTTCAGCACCATGTGTAAGTCATATTTTTAAAAGACCTCATCGATACAATTGTGACAATACTTTAGTATAATGTTGCTTAGCTCGATATGATAATATTATTGCAATAGCTCTTTGACTAAAGTCCAACAGTAACTGATGACAACAAATTTAAGTAACACTTTGTGAGAAACAGAATGAACACTGATTCATTTATAACAGAGTCAAACGGGAAAAATAAAAAAAACGACTACAAATCTAGAAAATCTAAATAATATAAATTGACACTTACCGGATGCAAGTACAGTGAGCGCAAAAGCAGCAAAAAGTCCTATTCGTATCATACTGATAGCTCTAAAGATTCCTGTGGTTAAAATAATGACAATGGACATTAATTATATCATAGTGCTCTTTGGGATTGAATACTAGGTAACGTGTATAATATGTAAAATGATATATATTATTTATCAAAGTGTGTTGTCAGGGCTACGGGAAAGAGAAAATGGCAGGCCGCACCATGTCTCAAAGGAGCACTATTTTATATGTATTGATATGACTTATGTACATATATACTTACATATCAGTCCCTGAATTCACACTAGAGACGCTGTTGAAAAATATTCTTGCCTACCGAGTTGTGACCCTATAATTGACGTTTTTGCTCTGTATGTTATCTTAATTTGGTAAACATGGTGTAATCACATTGTCAAAATTAGGATTCAGATTGTCATTACTATCTAAGCAAACTTTACAGTTGGTAGTGCATCTAGATTTTGGTGCCGAATGTATGATTCTGAGTACACCGACTATTTGATTCGGTCCAAGCTATTACAAAATTATAATTTTAAAACTCGATCGATATTCATTCATCGATATCAACTCATGTGCCATAAATATGGTAGATAAACTCAGCCAGGAAGTACTCACTATTTATTTACATTTCATTGAACAAAGCTATTAAACACGCATGCGCAAAGTTTACACGCTGCTTTGCATATGCGGTCGATGTATAGACTATTGTTAAGGAAAGTATTAAAGTTTGGTATTTACGTGTATGAATAAAAAACAAAATTTGATTATTTTAAACGAAAATATATTCCTCGTTTTTGTCTGCTAAGTTTCCAACACAGTCGCTATTATTTGCAACCAGTTATGTACAACATCTTTCACTTCGTCGTCTTTGTTAAAATGTGTTTTTCAAGTCTTTAATAAGAAAAGATTATGAATGATATTCAGAAGGAGTATGTAAGATCTGTGAGAAAAATGTAGAAGAGTTCGCCGAAAGGTCTTGTAAATATATCATGCGATTTTTCTCTTGTGGGAGGTATTGCATTATCACGGTCGATGATTGCTCTTTTTCTTCGCCAAGCTCTTTAAAATTGAGTATTTAACTTCATTGAATAGTTTACTCAACTTTTAATAAGTTTATTGATTTTTTGAATTCTATGTAAGTAGGGACGTCGTAATCTATTTTGGCCTCCACAGAGAGATTCTCTGTTCGAATGCCAGACAAGATTTGACAGTTTTCCTCGGAAGTGAATATATTTTTCAATGAAAGGGAAGGAGAAAACAGTTTCATCAAAATATATTCTAGGAAATTTAATCCCTGATACTTTTACAGGCTTTCCTACCTGATAATCTAAATTAGCAACATGCGTAACCGTATGAGGGGAGGTGTGATAAATTTTCTCATTAGATCTAGGTTTTAATATTGCATTAGACATTCATGTCTCAATAACGTGAGAGAGTTGTGGAGGCAATAAAACGAGAGCTTGATTAATTTGTTGACCTTTATTTCGGTCCGTTGGTCTTCTGGTCCTTTAAAAAACAAATATACAGCAACATTTTTATACAGGATACAATGCACACACACACACACACACACACACACACACACACCCATACACACACACACACACACACACATATATACACACAGATGCGCGCACGCACGCACACATACACAAACACATACACAAACACGCGCACACGAAGACATACACTTTCTCTTATTTCCATTTACTATCTCTCTAACACTCTCAATCTGTAACTCGTTATATCAATCGCTCTAAAACCTTATCGTGCAAATCAGCAAAAAGATGCAATCACAGAAGAATACACATTTATCTATATATATTTATGAAAGTTTTGATATCTCCATTCTATAAATATTCCTGTCTGTCTATAGATATTGGAGATTACGAACTACATCTACAATATGCTTTAATGCTCAGACATGGTCCTTAGGCTAAATGACAAGATGTTATGTTTAGGCTCGCTACAGTATAACATCCTTTCATAAGACTGGTGACGTAGCAAAGCCATCATGGATTTGTCCAGAATATAAGGGCGAAATTATTTGTCAAGCACTAGTCCCCTGGAAATACCTGGATAGTTTAACACAATCGATGTTTAAAGCGTTCACTCTGAATGACGTTTTGATATTGTCCTGTTTCTGTCACTGAGGCTGAGGAGAATGAAGACGATGACTTTATTTCCTTTGCAACCGGCAACCATAACAGGTAATTATTAATATGTTGCAAACATAAGGTTTAGAACATAGGGAAAGTAATCACAAACTAAAATAGAAAAACAACATGAAAATAAAACAAGTCAACATAAAAACACATTTATATTTTATGTTTGAACAACTGCCTTTTGTCAATAGAATACATATGTTCGCTTTTCGATGACTTTGACGATCGTTATGAACGTTTTGCTTTTTTAACAAAGATGTTCACCTTCAAGTGTCGAACACAAGTTAGTACACTATCTCTGAGCAGGTTAAGGTATTAAGGTACTCAAAAGACAGATCCCATATCAATGTCTTGTGGAACACCAAGTCATTCTTGTCAATTTAAAGTTTTACAGCAACATAACGTTTATAACCAAGATCATTTCGCTTATCCTACTACACAGGGCTGTTTTCTAACAAAAATACACACATGTGGTTGGTTACATGCCACTCTAAATGTCACTTTTTGTCAACCAATTTACAAAATAGTATACAATTAAAGATTATTTCGTCTACAACATACTCTCATTATGGTTTTATCAGAATACAACGAAATAAAAAGTTTGAGAACATTTGCTTAATTTGATGGCACACTTATCTCTGTTTAAATACTTTCCGATACAATATCAATGACGAAAAAACAAGGAACATAGCCAATAACAATTCATTGGTTTGTTTGGTCTCAGATAATGCCAATAAGATGTTTTGTCAAAAATAATAACAGGTGTAGCAACATGTCATTTCATTTTGTTGTTCATGGGCGGAAGTCGATAGTTATTTCCAGCGATAGAGACAGTGGAAATATGAAATAGCCGTACAGTTACAGTTAAGTATATGTGTCTCAAATGAATACGTTACATAAAGTTTGTTTTTCAGGAAAAAGAAGTAATTATCTTTTAATGTAGGTCCATAAGAAACATACTCTATTTTCTGCGAGAAAACTATTGAATGTCGTATAAAAAAGCAACTTTTTTTTATGTCTGGAGCAATTTTGGTAAAGACTTGCACTAGATAAACATTATCATCATCATTACTTGACCTTCCACATTATTTAATCCTCAATTGTGTATGTTTACGTATGATTAGATAAATACTTGTATTTGAATCAGAAATAATTTTATGGAAACCGTAATTAAATAAACTTATATGTTATGATTGTTTATATGAGAAAATATTTAATACTGACAATAAATTTATTCACGAAATGTTTTTTTTAATTTTAGAATAAAATTACCCTTTCGTGTATGGATTCTTATAAAGTTGCTATCTCACTGTTGATCGATATTCCTACAGACATATAGGCCAAACGTTTGCTCAGTCAATAGAAAGTGTCTTGGGATACAAGCAGATGGGAATGTAAAGTCAAGACGAAGACGTCGCGCACACAACATTTGCCGATATTAACAAATGTGTCAATTAGTTTATTCCTGATACAACGGCTAAATGTAATAACAAAACGATGTGAAGGTCGTCAGAGAATAAAAAATAAATATAATATAGTGTATAAAATAAGATTTTGGTTATCTCTGGTTTAACATGTTTGCGTCGCATACGAGAGGCCCCTTGTTTGAAAACCACCAGTTACGCAAGCTTGTTACAGCATTTTATTGTGATATTTATCACTAGTGGGTTTAACCGGCGTCGTCCAGGTTTACACAATCTTAAATCAATTGTTGCCCTTACGTCGCTAATAATAGTCAAAAAAATGTTTTGTGGCTTAGTACTCGGTCTTGCCCGGGAAGTATACATAAAGAAAGAAACACGAATTTGACTGACTTTTAACCACCCTGTAGACCTATCTCTCTCACTCCACTATGTGCAAATATTCCACCACCCCCTTTTTAAAATCATATTTTGAAACACCCCGTATTATAATGTATTTTTGGTTTCAGCGTTTGTTTACATTTCTCTTAATACGTAAATATAAATTTGTGTTCATTACGATTAGTCGCGTCTATTATGTGCGCCAGGAAGAGGATGCAAATGTTTCCATATTTAGTTGCATGCTATATTTGTTCTATATTTTCTCTGTAAATTCAGACCAAAAACTAAAAAGCCAATTACTTTTCTTACAGTCGGCCGATTTTCACCAAAAGCTGAACCACACATCTGGTAATTGCTACCAACATTTTGTGACAGTTTCAGATCGATTAATCCCATTTTATCCTACTACACGTGGCTGTTTTATAACAAAAATACACACACAGCCAGCCATAAATAAATAAATAAACAGATTTTGAATTATATTATGTAGATGTGGTGTTGATCTTTTCTTTCTTGAGCAAATAATATTCATGATTTCTTGTTTGAAGTTACGCATAGCAAGGGGTTAAACAGAACCCTATGTAAGTTTTAGCCAAAAAGTGCACATTTTTTTGGCAACTATTTGTTATATATTTTATTTGAATCTAAACTTTAAACTTTTTAACTTATTACTTGTTTTGGTTATTCGAATAATCAATTGAAAAACATTTACAAGAGTTATGGCCCTTTTGAGTATGTTTGCTATATGTCTTTGTTAATTTTTTGCGCCATTGTCAAAGATAGAAATCTGAAACTTTGCACAGATGATTAATTAACGTGTCCCTAAAAGCTGGAATTTAGTATTTTGAAAATAAAACAGTTTTAACAGAGTTATGTCCCTTTGTGTCTGGTGATTGGGGTATTACTCTCTACGAGTCCTCATTTGTTCTAGTTGTATATGTAGCAGCGCTATTTTTATACCAGAAAATAAATTATTCGGACAAAAGTGAGTTCAGTTATATAGCTTTGTAAGAGTTGATTGAGTTTTTAACTTAAAATATGTCATTTAAAAAAAAACTCCTTTAAGCAACGGAAATACAAATATAAAATTCAAGATCAAAGAACAGTTTGGATAGCGATTAAAATGAATGTGATATTCACATAATAATAACATTGTATTTTGCACTTTGTAATCCATGATAATCAAGCTAATACGACCTGCATTAATAGTTATTGTGCTTATCAGAAAATGTCATGCAATGGCGCAAAAACCAGTTAAGAGAAGCAGCTTGTGACCCTTTCCCTCATATATCGACATGAAATATCGTTAAAATAGTCGTTATATTATATAAGAGTTTTCGATAATATATTAGTAGATTTTATTCTTTAGTCATGTATGTCAATTTAAAGTCTTACAGCAACATAACGTTTCTAACCAAGATCATAGCGTTTATCCTACTACACAGGGCTGTTTTATAACAAAAATACACACATGTGGTTGGCTACATGCCCCTCTAAATGTTGCTTTTTCTCAAACAATTTACAAAATAGTATACAACCAAAGATTATTTTGTCTACAAAATCTTTCATAATGGTTTTATCAGAATAAAATGAAATATAAAGTTTGGGAACTCTTGCCAAATTTAACCCAGATTTCTTATGATGGCACACTTTTCTTTGTTTAAACAATGTCCAATACAATAACACCGAGAAAACAGCAACAAGGGAAATATGAAATAATAAATACTTTGGTTTGTTTTGTCTCAGATAATGACAATAGGATGTTTTGTCAAAAATAATAACAGGTGTAGCAACATGTCATTACATTTTTGCTGTTCATTGGCGGAAGTCGATAGTTATTTCAAGCGATAGAGACAGTGACATTATGAAATAGCCGCACAGTTAAATATATGCGTCTCAAATGAATAAGTGACATAAATATATTATTTCTTCAGGGATAAAAAGTACTCTTTTAAAGTAGGTTCATATGAACCAGAAACTATTTTTTGCGAGGAAACTATTGAAAAAAAAGCAAACTTGTTATAGTCTCTGGAGTTATTTTGGTACAGACTGGCACTAGATTAACATTATCATCATGATCACTTGACCTTCCACATTATTTGATCTTCATATGTTTACGTATGATTATATAAATACGTGTATTGAGACATAAATAATTATACGTATACAGATAAACTTATATATGATCATTGTTTATATAAGAAAATATAAATTCATTCACGAAATGTTTCATTTTCATTTTATAACACAAATATGTTTTTGTGTATGTATTCTTATGAAGTTGCTAGCTCATTGTTTACCGATATTCCTGCAGACCTTTAGGTTAATCGTTTCCTCAGTCAATAGAAAGTGTCTTGGGATACCAGCAGATGGGAATGTCAACTCAAGACGAAGACGTCACTCACACATTATTTGCGGACATTTACAAATATGTCAATAAATGTGTTCCTCATACACCGGCTAAAAGTAAATAACGAAAGGATGAAAATGCCAAGAGGAAATACATAATATATACATATAATACAGAGTATAATTAAGACATGTGGTTATGTCACATTTAACACGTTTTCTTCGCATATGAGAGACTCCGTACTTAAATCCGGTTAGCTATGCATGTTTGTTACAGCTTTTTATTGTTGTATTCATCATTTTATTGATCCTCTTTTCTTGAGCTTATAATTTGTATCGTTTTTTTCTAAAGCCACGCGTAGCAAGGTTATAAACTGGACCGTATTTCAGTCTTGTTTCTTTCTTTTATGTCTCTGGTAGCCAAACAATATTACTAGCATGTTTCAAGTTTGACGTGCGTACAATAAATACAGTTAGTGCATAATTTGTAACTAATGATGAACATTCACCAGACGAGCATGCAAGGGAATATTATAGTGTACACTATGGTGTCGTCAAAAATTATTAATGAACGCAGTTGTAAATGTCAGGTATTGCACACCGCTGTTAGACTCAATCGTAGGGGTTATCTATAAGTCATTGAGTTAGGGGTTATGTTAAGTGAAGGTAGGTTTCGCAAATTTGTTTGTTTCTCAAAAATGATCCTGCAACTGAATAACATTGCATGTCTCAGGTTAGTTTCTCATAACTTATATATCTTTGATATCGTTCTAATATGTGGATTAACCACTTATCTTTACAACTGGTGTACATGGTACATGTCATTAACTATAATTTGAAAACATTTGCATTATTTATAAAAGGTCCAAAAACTTTACTCGCATGAAGTGTGTAGACGCACGCATTTCCTACAGCAATATAACACGGTTCGTTATACCAAAATCACGTTGGCTTTTTTTTATCTCTTTCATTTTTTAAAGTATGATGAAGATCAGATGAAGAATGTTTGCATATTAAATCCAGAAATATTTGTGAACAAGTGTCACGAATAAATTTGTTACTCATACAACGGCTAAAGGTAAATAACGAAAGGATGCAAATGCCTCGAGGTAATACATAATATATACATATAATACTGTGTATAATTAAGACATGTGGTTATGTCGTAGTTAACACGATTTCTTGCATATGAGAGGCTCCGCATTTAAATCCGGTTAGCTACGCATGTTTGTTACAGCTTTTTATTATGTTATTCATCATTTTATTTGATCTTCTTTTCTTGAGCTTATAATTTATATCGTTTTTTTTGTTAAAGCCATGCGTAGCAAGGGTATAAACTGGACCGTATTTCAGTCTTGTGTCTTTCTTGTTTGTCTCTGGTAGCCAAACAATATTACTAGCATGTTTCAAGTTTTACGCGCCTGCACAAAATAAAGTTAGCGCATAATTTCTATCTAATGATGAACAATCACCAGACGAGCATGCAAGGGAATACAATGTACATTATGGTGTCGACAAAAATAAATAATAAGTGTTAAATAAGTATGAAGCTTAGTGATAAGCAGTCTCGCATAATAACCTCTACACTTCCTTATAAGGTAGTCTGTTTTTCCAGGCACGATTAAATTGTGTAGTGGTATATTTTCTCCTCGTCTGTATGTGTGTGTGTGTCTGTCTGTCTGTCTGTTTACACGATAAATTGAGTAATTTTAGCTCGGATCTCTTTCATTTTTTGAAGTATGATAAAGATCATATATAGAATGTTTGCATATTAAATCCAGAAATTTTAGTGAAAAAGGTAATACGCAGTTATGGCCCTATTTGAGTTTTTGTTGCTCAATGTTCTTTCTCCAGAGAAAAGAATCAGAAATAATTCACAGAGGCTCTTCTAGTGACTAAAAGTCAGCTTTCACAATTTTGAATAATCAATTTAAAATTATGTTATGACCACTTTTAGTATTTTGCCTAATGTCTTTGTTGATTGTGGCAAACACGCTGTGGTCCCATCGTCAAAGATATACACCTGTAATCTTAGAAAGGGTTAATTGGTGGTTCCCTTAAAGCTGTCATCTAATGAGTTAT
>JAUUEB010505509.1:0-10195 GCA_032362205.1 Clione limacina | reverse complement strand
GTCAGATTCAGACGACAGGTTACAACCGGATGCGGAAAGCGAAAGTAGACTCTTGCTTTGGCCCAGTTACGGCCCACAACAAATTTGAAACGTCATCAGAGATCACTCTATTGTTAATTAGTGAAAGTCCAGTCAACGTGTAACTATAATTAGTCAAAGAGAATAACAATAAAGTTTCGCAGACATCTCGGCCGCTTAATCATGATTACTCTCGTTTCAAACAAAGGGTCATTGATGTAAATATTGATTTCTGGTTATTTTCATTCAGTAATACACTGTATACACTCCTGCTGTGTATTAAATTTATGACGGCGGTAAAAAAAATTGTCACATGATCCAGGTAAAAAGATTGTAAAGGCACCATAACAAATTAATATCTCAACTCCAAGCATCTTTGTCTTCAAAATGTGTTTCTGAGACATCACACAATAAAATAGGTATAACTTATTTATTTTTCAAGAAATATTTTTCATTTTTTTCAACAACATGTTTTTTTTTTATTAAGAAAAAGCCTCAAACCCAAGTTCAACGACATGTGGATCCTTTTGATGTGAGCTGTCACATTTTACTGTCCGGTTTTAATGGGCTTTGCCCGAGGAACCACTCGCAAATAAAAATCATTCATACTCAACCTTCTAAGGGGCGATACTCTGATACCCAAATTCACTACGTTCGGCCTACAATGTAGACAATGGGCTAAGCGGATTATTATGTATTGTTACCCAAAAAACAGCCGATGCCAATCTATGGTACCCTTAAGGGAGGAAGGGTGAGGTTGGCATATGCGTACGGTAAAGGAGGTAAAATTACAATTTATATCATCAGGGTAGCGTCCCTTAGAGGTTTGAGCATGAGTTATTTACTTGCGGACCACTGTTCATATCTTCAGTTATGTCCCCTTTGAGTATTTTTCTATATGTCTTTGTTAATTCTTTCGAACACGCTGTGGTTCCATCGTCAAAGATGGACACCTACAATCTCACACAGAGGCTTAATTCGTCGTTCCCCGAAAAGCTGTGATCTAATGTTTTGGGAAAAAAACATGTTTGACAGAGTTATGTCCCGTTCATGATTTTCAGGTTCTTTACGCAGTGGCCGTATCGTTGGGAGTAAGACCCTGAAATATTGCACACATGCTCTTCTATAAACCTTTTCAAAATATTTTTCTAAACTTTTTGAAAAATATCTTTACCGAGTTATGGCCCTTGAGTTGTTTGCTATATGTTCTTCCTTCCTTGTGTCTGATGTTCGTGGTTGTACTCTCTCATTTTTTCTAGTTTGATAAAAATGTATCTGACGTAGGTTAAAATTACGTATATTAAGTAAAACTAAATTCGATCATCTTGTTGGGTTGGAGACAACTGCGACACCTTTTTGACGAAATTTGATTTCTTTATTAACTCGCAAATTATGTATTCGCGAGGATTTTTGTTTGTATTCAACAAAGGGACGTAACAAGTATTTTCCATTAACAGTCATTATCTTTCTACGTGTACCTTCCCTTTATATTGTCATTTGTTGCACAATTACGGCTGTGGCGGTGTATGTGTTGGTTAGTATGTTTCTTGTTTGTTATTTATTTCTTAAACCATTATTTTGTCATTCGTAAAATGATGATCGACTCATAATTCTAAAATGCATAATCATAGTATCCTTATTTCTTCATTTCAAAATAACAACCGACATTTTGATATGTTTCAACCTTCAGATTACCTTGAGAAAAGAAACAAGGTCTTTTATCACATCACATTTCCCGTTTATTTTATTTTCCTATTTCCTCTCTACAACAGAGTGAGTTTACCACGGTAAGAAGTTCTCAGAACTGACATACTCAACCGGATCAAGACTACTCCCGGGTTTCCAAGGACCAATAGGACAAATATTATATTGCTATGATTTGAAAGCTATTTTCAAATTGATTAAAAATACATTGTTATTTGAATTTAATTTTAAATTTGTGACACTACACATATTATCTCTATGTTATGAACTATTTTAAGAAAATGATAATAAAAAGATTTATGCTCAACGCTTTCGAATTGGTGTCAAGAATATTTCGATTTTTTTTATAAATCTTCATCCAATTTGAGCGAGAAAAAGATGAAACTGAATGAGTGTTATTGGATCAAAAGACAAAGAAATATATGACAAAAACAAGAGGAGAAAGGCCTCATTGTTCAAACCTCATACCATTAACACTAAAGAAAACCAAACTAAGTACACCCAAATGCTATAGAAATAACACAGAAGTTAAAATAACTGTCTGCTCATAACACAAGCGGCAACATAGAAGTATCCATTGTCCTAAAATGCAACATTCAGAGAAAGAACCACCTCTGTTTGATATAATTCCAAGAAAAGTTTAGTAGATACTTTTGTCATTGGCTAAAGATGCATGCTTTGCTATCTGTGTAACTTTTATGATGATTTACTTCATGGACATTTATTCGAGATTTTATCTGAACATTTATCAACCATTTGTCAAGGGACTTAACTCATCCTTCTATTATAAAACAAGAAATATCCCAGTAAAGAATAGTTGTAAGTTACATAAAATTAAACCAAAAAGAACAGATTTATGTTTTAAAATGTTTATTGATTAGATGAGAGTCTAGCATCAATTATCACAGTGCATTCTGTCAACTGTCAGTACTTATTTAATAACAATGACAACATTAAATGTTAGGTTTGTTAGCTAGATAGGTAGTATAACAGTCGTTTAAAAACATAAATGAAACATCAATATAGATATAGAAAAATATGACAAAATTGATAAAAACGATTTATAATGACTTTAAATACTGTCAAGATTTTATATTGACTGGCTTTCGTTTGGCATAAACTACAGCTATATAGCCTATATCATTCTAAAACCTGTAAAAGATTTATCTATTAATCATATTTATATAATTTTCAACTGAACAAAAAGATCATTTTGAACCACTGATTATAAAACTTTATGAAATTTGACATGCATTTGTGCATGTTATTTGTACTGATACAATATCTAAATCAGTTATAAAGTACATATACAACGCATATATTCAAACATATACACACAGATACTACACATACACACACAGAATCACAATCCACATATCCATCAATTGCAATTGTTCAGAAGTGAAAATGTGAAGTAAAATGATCATAAGCCATTAATACCACTGAAATATAACAATGAACAAGAAAGGCATAGCAAGAACAATTAATGCAGCAATAAAAATATTTTTTCATGAGTTTTCTGGAATCAATCTTATTATAGATTTGACAAGGAAAGTTCTCTGATTATGTATAAAGGGGAAGAAAAAAAGAAAAATAATAAATATCTTTTTTGTTTTGCATTCATTGAAATCATAAGCATGAATAAGCTTAGAAAAAAACATAAAAATCAGAAATAGTATATCATAGTTTTGATGCATCCTTACCATATTTGAAAACCAAACTTAATCTGCATGCCCTTCCACAATGAAAGTCTACAGTATTTGAATCAAGAACCAATGGAGGTAAAAATTAAGGTCCACTGTCTTGCCAAAATAAAAAATATTTGCAGTACAGTTAGAATATTATATGAGAATACACTGATAACAAAACAAAACAATGTATATTGATTGAGACAACTAAACTATCTAAGGCATAATTCAAATTGCTAAACTAAAGTAAATAGACATAGTTCTTTAAAAATCAGGGTCAGGAAAATTAAACATTTATAATGGATACATATAAAGGAAAATATTTAAGCAGAGTTTGCGTAGATCCGCTTACTGAATCTACATGACATGATTATTTATCAAAATGGTTCAAAGAGTAGCCTTTAACAAATAAAACATTCCTGTGGACAGTCTTTAAACAATGATATGGATAAAACAATACAGATGACACTCATTGTTTTAACTAACAATTGTCAAAATTGAAAACATACATATTACAAGAATGGATGACAGGAGCAATAGCTGCATAGCCCTATGAAATGTTTTGTACTACACAAAGGTGACACAGCTTGCAGTGACAGTGTTCATCTTTTTTTGGTCTAGCATTTAAAAATACACATAATGAAACTCATATATGGCTCTAGTTTTGGAGTGAAATTTAATACACATTTCAATGAAAATTTCAATCCTAGTAAATAGTCAAATTCAATACTTGTGTTTATGGTGACAATGATAAGCATGGATGGCTTACAAAAGTGTTGAGTCTTTAAAACGCAAGATATAGCCAAAAAAACCTGATAAGTCAATAAATTATTTCATAAACTTTTGCAGTAAAAAGCAAGTAGCCTTTTACAAGAAAATGCAGTGGGTGATTTGTGAAGAATTGTGAACTGATGAGGTATAAAGAATTTTACTTAATCAAGACAGTGTAAATTTAGTTTTAGTAGCTAGTTGTACAAAATCAATAATTTGTAGGGATTGATTGGACACGTTTGATACACATAAACCCCTAGCAGTAGTGGAAGTGTTGACAAATGAGACAAATTGTTTTGAAAAATTCTAGTGATAAGTTTGAAAGGGGGAATAGCCAAACTTAAAGTATAATTCTTAAAATAGTTTGAGTTGTTTTCCTTTGCCATCTCCTATGTGTCTTGTAGAAGTTAAAATATAAATATATCAATGTATAAAAAGAATTTTGTATGATATTGTGAAATCCTGTCAGATCATCCAAAGTTATGTCCTATCAAAATACCACAAAGAGGCACAGAGTCAGATTGGGAAATCACTGCAAGACATGGCAGTCCGATCATTGGCCAGCACTCAAGTTCTACAGACATCACAACATTCAGCATGTGTATGGAGGTCAAAGCAATCACTGAAACACTGCTGTGGATAAAAGACCAACTTGTTCACGATGCTGTCATGGTAACTGACTCCACGAGTACATTGGTTGAAGTTGACAAGAACATGCTCTATGCAGATAGACTAACACCCCAAAAAAGAAAGCAGCATGCGCAGAATTAGTTGGCTGTTCTGTCCTGGTCATGCTGCTGTCTGTGGCAATGAGAGAGCAGATTATCTTGCAGGTGAAACAGATATTGCAAGAGCTATAACACTAGACCCAACTTCTGTTATTTCCCTCATCCAGATCCTCCATACCACCGACATCCTTTTTCAAAAAAGCATTCAGTGAGGAGAAGGCTGCAAAAGCAATATTTGCAGACCAGCTTTTAAGATATGTAAGCAACTTCTCCTCAAAACACTAAGCAGTGCAACTTTGAAAGCAAGCTTGAGGAGAAGGGAGGAAAAAGCATGATCCTGCATGGATAAAATTGATCTGTGTCATCCTCTAGTCCATTATGAGAATTTATTATTAACTTTATATGTACAAATAGTGTTTTATGCCTTTCATCTAGAGCACTCTATTGGTGAACAGACAGTATAATATATTAGTTGGAGACTATGTTTCCAAGTTTCCTATTTTTCAAGTTCTCTTTATAACTTTATATGTACCATGAAAGATGAAATTGATACTGTAAATGCATAGGACTTTGCTATGAAAATTGAGTGATTGCACAAGAATGATTATACAAATTTATTTTCTGCACAGGTTAAGCATTTAAGAAACCACATGGCAACTCTCAATACATCACAGAGCATATATTTTTGTTTTAATTTAACCTGGCTGTTCGAAGTCATTCCGGTATAAGGTTTACCTTAAACCCATTGATTTGAAAATGTCCTTAAACATTTAATATCTTTTTATGAAAGATGATATGCCTGTGTTAAAATGAAGACCAACATAAGAAAGACAAAGCGCATGAAACAGATAACAAATGAGGACATGTTTCCATATACAGATATGATAGACATATCATGAAACAGATAACAAATGAGGACATGTTTCCATATACAGATATGATAGACATATCAAAGCACCACATAAAGAATGTTTGTATTCAATTAAGAAAACAAGGATAGTCCTAGATCCCTGTTTGTTTGATATCAAACCAGCGGCACATAGGCTACAAGGATAGTCCCAGATCCCTGTTTGTTTGATATCAAACCAGCGGCGCAAAGGCGCTCTCACCTTTCGACCCTCTAAGATCCCTATAAGATACTAATCTTTTTTATTCATACATCTGAAAGTTCAGTCATATTTATATCAGGGATAATTTCAATGTTTGATCAAAGACTATAATACATTTTGTTGTTAAAATAAATAAAAAATGAGCTTAATGTACAGAAATAGATGAAGAACTTAACTGTTGATTTTGATTACTGCATGAATATAAACTATGAAATCTTTCAAACTATTCTTCAAAACATTTGACAAATGAACACCTAAAGGAGTTAAGCATCTTTGGCTTCTTTCTTTCATCAAATCACAACTTTTATTATTTATCCAACACAGAAAGATAAACATAAAAATTATAAAATGTGAACAATTTACTGTTTTTTCAAATTGAAAAAAGATCATATTATAAATATTGTTCGCAAACTAGTTGACAAAGAAGCCTTAATGACCATGATTACAATGACAGTATGGATTCTAGGACTATTGTTTGTCTTTCTATTCTAGATTTTGATTCAAGTCATTCAGTCAAAAGCCTATTCTGCAAATGTCACACATCTAAAATGAAATTTATTTTCTAGAAAACAAAGGACTAGAAAACTTAATTATTTCATTCTACAAAATTATTTGAATCATTTCATCAAAATAAAAGTTTACTGATCCCTTTGAAGAAAAAAGAAATTATGAATATTTTTGACTGATTAGAAACAAAGACAGTCAATTATAGAGGCTTGTACTGTTATGCAGAAAATAATAAATTTGCATCAGTAAAATTTACCTGATTACTGTTACATAAAATAACCTTTCCTTCTCCATGATCTGACAAATCAGAACCTATAACCATAGTAACCTACATAACGAAAAGCTTGTGACTCTTTGAGGGCTTTGACCAGTGCATTAGTTTTCCTTGACCTTTTCATGGACACTCTGTACATTTGGGTCCTTTGTTTCTCTATTGCCTGTTGACGTTTCAAGTCAGCATTTTTTCTCCTTAACCACCTGTTGGTAAATATACAAAGTTAAAAAAAATTGAGATTTATGTGTCATACTTATTTAAAGAAATAATATCCACTAAAGAATGCTATAAACCAGGCGCATAGCCAAGATTTTGAAATGGGGAGGGACAACTTTGAATATTATCAAATCAAAGGCTGCGAAGCAAACATTTTTGAGATAAGTGATAAATGGTGCAAATTTAAAGCATTTTGGATCTCAAATGGGGGGACATTTCCTGGCTACGATCCAATATAAACTACATAAATCATTCAATCTGAAATGAGAGGAAAAATTGATACATGCATCTAAAAGAGCTAATCAAAAGTTTTGTTAACTGGGGCTTGTTAAAATTTCACAAAACACAAAGAAATTATTGACATCTACCCACCACAAATCTCTATAATAAATAACAATAAAGATGATAGTGAAGATTTCAACTGTGTATGAACTTTAGCAAAAAGTAAGGTTTCAGATATGTATTGTTTTCATTATTGATGTAAAAAAAAGAAGTAAAAACATGTCTTACTTCTTACATACAATTTCTTAATCAACATTGTTATAGCATCATTGCATTAAGTTCTAGAGAAAACTTGTTTAATGCATCAAATTAAAGAAATATCTGATTTTAAGACTTCATTAATACACAATTTATAATTTGTATTTTAGACTTAAATGTATAGGATTGCTGTTGAAACATAAATGTTTTTCAAATGATTTAAAAATAATTATGTTGGCTTGTAAAAAAAAGTACCTCTGCTGAAAAAAAAATGATATCACGAAAATGACTGTGGCCCTAGAGTTGCTTAAAGAGTGTTGTCATTTCATTTGTCCTAATATCTATAACATTGCTTGCACTCACTCTCTAAAAGCTTTGTCACATTCTTCTCTTGGTCGAATGTAAAAACCATCCATCTCTTCCTGATGCTGCCGACGTTTGAGGAGTTTCTCTTTCTTTCCTTGTGATCTCTTCTCCTTCAGCCAGGTTTTATAAGCTTCCTCATTTTCTTCCCTCTGAAAAAATGTTGTATAAAAATTAATCAACAAATCCGATGATATTCAGCAACATTGAAACTCTTCATAAATTAATTGAATACTTAAGACTTTAAGATAATTATAGTAATAATAAATGATCAATATTAATTAATCCCAACAGGTTGGACATTTACAAAAGGCTCTCTAATAAGCTATGATAAAAATTACTCTTTCATACAACATGTCAAACAATTCATATCAAGGAACTAATATTAATATCAAACTACTTAAGAGTATATGCATGGTAATAAATCCATACTGGAACTAAATATCAATATTCAATTTCAATAGGCACATATAAATCCATATTTCATAGAAAACATGCACCCAACTTCGATGTGTGTGCGATTGCAACCGGAGTTGTACCATATTTTTAGGAAATTCTCTTGTCTATGGCAGGTAAATAGATTTTCTTGTCTAGAGTATTATTAGTATTAACCATTAGGCCATAGCGTCCGCATCTTAGAATTTATATATATTATATTTCATATTGAGGTGACTTATCCATCTCCAGCTTTAGAGTGAGTCTAGGATAAAAAAGCTCAATTGTCACATTCATCTTCATTTTTCAACACAAGAATAATAGCATAAATTAAACCGTCTGGAGATGCAATAGAAACAGAAAAGGATAACCATGTTATAGATGGGGCTTTACCTCTGGATCAAACACTGAGAAGTTTTGTACCAAAGCTGTGTGTTTTTTGAACTGCTCATCAAATCAATCAATAGATTACTTCAAACATTTTTAATAAAAAAAAAAACACCTGGGTATTCATATAAACAATAAAGAGAAGCTGAACTTTCAAAAAAATGCGGACAAATTCTTGATAAAAAACTACTGTAAAAACGCCAATATTCTATTTGAGCATCTAGAGCTAGATGTAAAAAATATATGATACTCCTACACATGCAAGATTATCACAGTTGTGGCTGGAAAAGGGGGACAACATGCAACAGTCAAGAAATTTTGTAAGGCATAAGTTTGATGATAAAAATAGACTTACAACCATATTTTGGCTAACAGTACAAGGGGGTGGGGGGAGACAAAACACATGCAAAACTGTTGCTTTTAGCTATAGCAATTTGTTGAAAAAAGAAAGTATCTTAAACAGAGAAATACATGACAAATTAAAAATTGGTTATTATTTTTTTGTGCATTGGTATTTTCCTTTGTATAATCATAAACAGAGTAAATGCATAAAGTTTTGCCTGAGCATAAGGTTGTCTTTGAATCAGTCTCAGTATACCCACATTTCTGTATGAAAGAGTATTACTGGTCAATCAAATTATTGTTGTAAAAAAAGACAAAACTCTGGACGCTTATAATGACCTTGAAGTTTGGTCAATTCAAGGAATATGATCTTGTTACAATGATACATTCAAAGATCCTGGTAAGCACTAAAGCCTTTTTAAGGAATTATAATTCTTTACTATACCTGAAAACTAATTATACATCTCAAAAGTCTCTATAAGCTGGGGTTATATAACATTGCTTTTCTTTAAAAAATATTGCGACTTCATGCTTTAATTTGAGACATTCTAAAGCTTTAGATAATCAGACCATTTGATGCATGGCAAGCGAATATAGCAAAGTTCAAAATACACTTTACTTCTTAAGAACATCATATTTTCTATACTACCACATAAATATGACATAAAGATACATACAAAGGAAAACATTAAAATATAAAAATCAGCCAGATAAAAAGCCTTCGATGAGAGTTATGATTTCTGATATTTGTTTCATGCAGGGTTGTAGTTTCACATGCTATAAACCTTTCGGCTTCCTTAACATGAAGTATCATAAACATTGGTAAGCTGACTTTCATGAATAATGAACACAAAAATGACACTGATTTACCTTAGAAAATAACATTGAGCGTCCATATCGAACTACGCGCTGTGGATTGACCCTTATAGTTATAGTGCACATTAAAGTTAACATGATTTAATCAACAAATGTCATTTCAGATAAGTGAAATTCCCAAACTGTGACATTATTTTAACTAGAAAAATGAGTACTCGTATAGAGTACAACCACGCACATCAGACACAAGTAAGAAAGAACATATAGCAAACAACTCAAAGGCCATAACTCTGTAAACATATATTTGAAAAAGTTGAGAACAATGTTTTTAGAAGGTCCCTAGAAGAGCCTGTGTGC
>JAUUEB010505487.1:0-10195 GCA_032362205.1 Clione limacina | reverse complement strand
AGAGAGAGAGAGAGAGAGAGAGAGAGAGAGAGAGAGAGAGAGAGAGAGAGAGAGCGAGAGCGAGAGCGAGAGCGAGAAAGGGATGGAAAGGCGTTAAATATACCGATAAGAATAATATAAGTCACCGAGTTTCACAATGAATAAGGTTAAAGATAATTAGGTAAAGAGATGCAAACTACGTACAAACAGTGATTATAATATAATTGCGTAATCTTAATTAACAATTCAATGAAACTGTCATTAAAATGTGCTATGAATACCCTCAAATGGTCAGGTGTTGACGTACATTTGACGAGCATTGATTGCTTTACAAAGTTTTCTGTTTGCCTGCTAAAATGTATTTAAATAGTGTGCGTGGGGGAGAGGTAGTGAATTCCTCATGCCCATCTTTTATCGTTGAAATCCTCTTAATAAAGTGTTATGCTTTACTTTTACAAACGTTGATAATTTGGGTAGATATACTTTTGTGAAATGATGTCACTAGTGTGACTGTTTTTTAATTGATTTTGATTTTAGACACGAATGTTTGTTTTGGGGATTGCATTCAGATGTTAACGTTAATATTTTTCATGAATTTTGATTGAATTATTATGTAAAAAAAGAACTGTGTTTATCATCTCCATCAATACATAGTAGTTTGTATCAGAGACGGTACTACCCAGGCAAGTCTACCTGCTGCTACATAACGCAAGGTGTAGCTCTACTTTACAACCTACCAAGTTACACAATACGGGCACCGGTCATAGCACCAATATCTTAATGTCCGGCATGTCACCGGTTAATTCTCATTTCTAGAAAAAGTTTTAACCCTGTCGGTAAACGAACACCTGACCTTCAACTTTCGAGGCGGTAATCATTGAGCGGTTTTGCCAAATAATAAATGGTCATAACTGTCTTTAAAAAATGTTTTAGTCATTATTACAAGGTCAATAGAAGAGCATGTCTGCAGTATTGCAGGGTACTACTCTCAACGATGTGCCCACTACGTGAAAGTGGACATACAAATCATTTACTCTGTCAAAAATCGAGATAAAAGCTTTTAGGGAACTTTGAAACAAGCAACAATTCACTTTCCTATTTTTTACGACTTGACCACAGCGTGTTCGCCAAATTAACAAATACATATAGCAAAATACTCAATGAGGTCATAACTCTGTCAATAATAGGTTATTTTAAAAACGAGAAAATTAGTTTAAATACTCTCAATAAGGGGCATAATTCATTTGGTTTTGAATTTCTCTTTAAGCCAAACTCCTACATCCCACTCACCTCTATGATGATAACTGTTAAAGTTGTTCTATCCTCTGAAAAGAGTAATTGTAACTTGAGCCTGCCCGTAGGTTTGATAGGCGGAGCATATCGAGGTATTAGGTCCTCGAGATTTATCTCCGAGAGAGCTACTGGGGTGTCTGGAAGTCCGATAACACCCTCTCTCTCACCTTGTCTCTGAAGAGAAATAAGGAGAACATCGAATTAAAAGAAAAGAATGTGCATAATAACATAAACTGTTTGTATCATTTCTATGTATAAAACAAAATAACATCAGTCAGTGAAGGCGCCATAGGCGGGAGCTTTCCCCCCTAACATCTGCTGGACCTCTGCCCCCCCCCGGGAATTAAAAAAAAACACAATTTTATTTATGTTTTAATATACCAAGATAAAATTGTCAAATTTTGGGCATCTCTGGCCCCTCCAGTCAAAATATCCTGGTGACGATACTGCTCACAATTTTGACTCAATCGACATAATACTTTAGTATGCTAATTGAAGATATAAAAGGGCGTATTGTAAATATTTTAGTTTGAATTGGTGTATTATAAGATTATTAATAATTGTGTATAATATAATAACTTAAAATCAAAAATTGACTCAATGTTCTATTGTTCTTATACTTTTCAATACAAGTACTCTTTTACTGAAACCACGCACACATTTTAATTTTTTAAACAGTGGGCAGTTGGGAATTTCGTCTCCAGTATACTTATTGGATATAATCGAATAATTTAAAAGTATAAATTCATTACAATTCGTATTCCAATTAGAAAAAGTATGGAAAACCGAAACCTTAAATCAATCTCTTCACAAATCAAAAGCATTCGGAAAAAACAGAACGGATCATGGGGGCATCTAAAGCTCAGTACACGACACAGTCGGTGGTCCATTACTAACCTACAGCACACAAAGAGTCAGAAGGCCTTATAATCCTACCACTTGCCCCTACGATTTTCTTTCTTTTCAAATTCTTAAGTGAATCTATTTTTCACAGAGTGCCATCATATTTTGTTGTTGGGTGGGTATAAATATTGTGGGATTATTTAGGTCTATATATAATTTAGACGCATGTTCTTCTTTCGTTTGTGTTTATAATGTATGAGTTTCTTAATGCGACTTAACAAAATATAAATTCAATGCTCTCCTCGATTTCAGAGCTCGATAGACATTAAACATATTATTCTGAAGCCATTTCTTCGGGCTAACTCCTTGTGCCTAGTATATTTTAAATAATAATTAACATGCATTACAAATTACTTAAAAGTTATAAACACATGCACTTTTAGTTAATACTAACCAGAAAGGGTTATAAAAAAGATAGAAGTGGACGGGATAAAAACAAATTCCTTGTACCTTAGTTTTTGCTATATTATTATAGTATATTTTGAGTTTGCTTTGTCTTTAACAGTTAAGTGTTTGTTAACATGTACTTCATTGCTTTTTATGTATATGATAATTTTTATACGATTTTATTTTTAGTTTTGTGTGTGTGGGGGGGCATATATTTGACATTGTAACAAAACCCTTTTCGATGTTAAACAACATTAACTGAATCAAGTATTTATCATATCTATAAAGCCCTATTAGTCAAGATAAAGACAAAAAAACTTGTTATTCAAAAAAGACTATTCCGGTTCATCGATCCAGCGTCTTTGAGACCTTATGTAAATGTAAGCGTCCTACGCACTGGACTGGAAAATCTTTTCTTTAACCAATGGATGAATAGAAAGGTCTGATCATGAATGTAAGAAGGACGGATTATCTAAAGAACAGAGACAGTAACAAAATATACAATTGAGGCGGGGAACAATTCTGGAGGATTTCAGCTTAAAAATTATCCTCTTCGTATAATTTTATCTCAATTATCGATGGAATACAATAGCTTGACGACAGCATAGTCAGCGTCGATGCTTTTGGTCATAAGAAGAGTAGATTGTGACACCTAGAGTCGGAGACAGGAGACGAGGTATGATTGGTTTTGAAAACTCGAGTCGGAGTCAGGAAAAGAAGTCGGGTCGGTTTTGACTCTGAAGATGGAGTCGGAAACTTTGGATTTGTTCACCTGACTCCACATTCAATGTTTAGTGTAAATTATCTATTGACATCCTGTCAGCCCTCCAAGTCCTGCCGCGCGGTGAGTAGCAATTAAATTTGATAAAAATACATTTCCTAAACACAAATTTAAGTGTATTTTCAATAACTCTGGTTAAAATAAATAAAAATGTACCTTGGATTTCTTTTTGGAGTACTGAGGTGCTACAGCAGTTTGATCAAGAGCTGCTAGGGTACTGAACACAAGACTTGATAAGGTTGATCTCCGTTCTGATGATGTACGGGGCCCTTTTGGGGTTTGACGAGCTAAAAAGAGCAATTAAAAATGTCTTTATTAATTTCAATGTCCACATATTATGCTAATAACTGAATGACTTTGAAAAGGTCGTAGCTTATAACAATGATGAGACCCAGGTGATGATTACTGGTAAGGGAGTTCGACACGATGACTAGAAGCTGATTGAATCCGTAGACAAGCCCATTAAATAAGCAGACGGCTGTAAGATTAAATCCTTAGCTACATAATACTTAACAAGACCTTGCAGGAGAGAGGGTAGCAGCTTAATTGACCTATGCCATATGGAAAGTTTTTTGCGTTTAAGAAAATAAGACAAAAAAGCCAAGAAAACCAAGACAAACAAGACAAACAAGACAAACAAGACAAACAAGACAAACAAGACAAACAAGACAAACAAGACAAACAAGACAAACAAGTAGAATTTTTTCAATACAATAAAACAAATAACAATATCTGCCGTTTGAAACACATCTACAAATTTAGACATTATCTTAAAGTAATTACTAAATAAATGATTATTGTATGTAGTGAGATGAACAATGGTATTAAAACAATCAGACAAATCTACCTTCTTGCTGCAAGGCCAGTTTTTCTCGCACCCTCTCCGCTTGCAGTTCTGCCAGAGAATGTGACCTCCTGTAAGGTTTAGCCCCTTCCCTTCGTGTATAACTTTTGACGTCATGACTAGTGCGTCGGAAGGTACGGCCTTCCTCAATATCTATGTTTTCTGGGTCAGAAAAATCTAGGGAAAGATATTAACAACTTTTTTGTGATTTATCGTGGTTTTAAACAATTCAACACATTAATCCAAAGTTATAATAAAACAATATTAGAGTTGTCATGGTTTTTGTTGATTATATTGTTGCTGAGAATGTGACCACTTTCTGACTTGAGACAGGGGATTGAGATGGCGTTAAAAGTTCAAAGAACTTTTGAGAAGACCTTGATGTGTGTCATGTTTAACGATCTTCTTTAAACATAGTGTGTATGTGTTAACACGCAAACACACTGGTAGCTTGCAACAACTGAAGTACAATAAAGTGAAGGTTGAACCTTTAGGTAAAACGCATGTTCTCTAGTATTTATGTTCTGTTGTTAAGTAATGGGAACTGTTTATAGTCTGAAAAACTGTTTGTTTTAAGCAAGTATTAAAAAGTCACTGTTGGTTGAGGGATACAAGATAAAAGGGTGTATCGATCAAAAAGAAAAGTCGACAGTAAGTGCCAAGTACTTTGTGTGTTGTCATCTATCTATGCACGTATCCAGAAAAAAAATATCTGAACAGAAGTTTTCACAGAAATAAAGTGAACTGAGTTACGGGTACTTTGCAAAGGAAGCTAGTAATCGCTAGTAAATGTTTAAAGATGAAAATAAATCCAAGTACAGGGTTTGGATTTTTTATCAAGAAATGTGAAGTTTTTATTAAACACTGTCAATGTGTGTGTTTCAAGGTCGGGCCAATGACCAAAAACTGCTCATAAACAAATCATAAACGTCATTTGTTATCTTTAAAATGGAAGGTTATTGATTTTTTAAGAGCTTAAATACGAAAACATTTATCACGAGAAAAAAATAACTCAATTAAACGATTTTTTTGCGGAAAGCTGCTCAGTTGATGCAATTTTTACTAATCTAAATCAATTACGAAATGATGGTTAATTGTTTTAGCATTTATATCTCGATTTTTGTTGTTGTGCAAACAGCACTCAAGTTTAATTGTCACCGACAAGTAGAGCCGTATATTTTCAAAACGTGGCAATTATAAATCGTAATATATATATATATATAAATATATACATATATATTACGATACAAGCATTAAACATAAAGTAATTATAAACATTGAACAGATAGTGATATGTTATGATGATCTTCTTGAATTATTTGATAAATTAGTCCAAACGTGGACTTAAAGACAACTTTTTAAACAAAGGAGATACTATGAATTTACAGAAAATTGAAATAAGAAATTTAAAAACAAATTAGATTACAAAAGCAACAAGTTAGAACATACAACTATCGAGATACAAAATAAATCTACAAAAATCTGCTTAGGCAACCCAGTTGAAAGTAAGGTTAAGTAAGCCTATGACAAATTTATCATCTAAGGGGAATACTAAAGGCGCAATGACTAAGTGCTTAAAGGCCCGTCTTAACGGGATTCATTTTGAGTCTGAACCAATAAATCAAAGTAATTTACAAGATTAATCGTACAAAGGTCCACCTTATTTCTGTATTTACTCTGCTTCGGTAACTGATACTAATGTCATAAGCTATATTGTTTTTTCTTGGCAGTTCTGCCTACGTTTGTCAGAAAATCATATTTATGTTGTTGCCATTGGTTTTCAGACATCTGTTACAAGCAAATCATCGTGAATCAATGTAAGTTTACGTGTATATTAACCAAATTATTATGTATTTAAACAACTTCTTTCAAGTGGCAAGCGTAGTTCATATAATAACTAACGAGCTGATGAGTCGATTTTTTCATGAAGTACAAGTGCCACTTGTAAGATAGTAAGATGTATTACATTATTTGTTATACTCCGCAAATGAATTTCCATCGCGATTCGAACAAGAACAACAACAAAGAATAATATGCAAGTCTTTTCGACAAAGACTGACCTTTCATTGACATCCACCTTGTCGCTTTATTTAGATATTTACATTTCGTGCTTTGAGAAAATGGGTGCGAAGTGGTTCCGTTTTGATAATCGTGTACTTTTAATCATATATAGATCTATGCGCAAATGCCTCTATTAGCTGGTTAGTCCAGTTGGTAAGGCATCAGACCGTAACGCCTGTGTTCGTAAGATCGAGTCTCAGTTGTGGCAATTTTTTCTTAGATTGCCCAAAAAATATATTCTTGATTTCCCAGACCTCGAGAGATGCTTTAAGGCAGTTTCCTTAATCTCGGAAAATGATTGACGATAATTTCTGCTTCCCTTTTCGTCGCTAATGACGATACTTGAGGCAAAGTATCATGGTCCCAATGCGCTATGGGAATATAACTGCACGATTGAACACATTAAATTATATTGAGAAATACAATATAGGCGTATAATAAATATATTTAAAAAAGGTCAATATTTAGCACCATAATGTTCGAATCCTTGAATCTGTTGCATCGCACTTGCTATAAAAACGTATTGAATGAACATATTAAACAAGGTCTTTAAAGCATCGAATACGTGATGTTATCGATGAAAAGAACATATTGATTCCAAAGATGAAATAACATTTTTAACAGCTGTAACGGTTTCAAATATAGATTTTTGTTTTCTACCCATAAACGAGAGAACAATGAACAGAGTGAAAAGGTTAACGGATGCGCATCCAAGAAAAAGGTCTGAACACTAAATTTAGAATGCGCATTCGTTGTATTGTATGGGTGCAGCAGATCACGGCTTAATGGGATGCAAGTATTGAATTTCGTATCAAACGTTCGAGACTGATCCTCTATGATGTAAGATGCATCTCCTTAAGCCTTAGCTTTAGACGACTGCATTCACATATTGTTGTCATTAACGCGTTAAGGGTTCGAGTCCGCAATGGGATAAATGTCATCGTTAAACGTGTATAGAAAGGAGACAATGTGGTATGTGGTGACGGTGCTTACCGCTGATACGAAATATATATATAACTTTATCAGTTATTACATGTACTTCTAGAACATAGTTGGTAAGCAGAACCAAGCACATAGTCCTAACGGAAAAGACTAAAACGTAGGTCATGTGTGCACGTTGAAAACCGAAAGAAGACTAGCCGTAAATTGACGGCCGACCTTCAAGAAGCAAATACAGTTTTTACACAAAATACATTTTTATCAAAACATATGTTGAGCAATAATATGAGTGTTCCAAAAGCAGTAGGCAAAGGAGAGTTGTATATTTTCGTCTGGTCTGTGTGTGTATATTTGTGTATGTCGGTTTACATGACAACTTCGAAAACGCTGCTTGGATCTCTTTCATTTCAAGAATGATTGTATAAAAAAAAGTATAGAACCTTTGTTATGTAAATTCAGAAATAATTTTGAACAATTTTGAGTTATGGTCTTTGTTGAATTTTTGCTATTTGTTCTTTGTTAATTTACTAAACACGCTGTGGTTAAATCATGCACCTAAGCTCTTCTTGTGGACTTCTCAAAAAATATTTTTCACATTTTTCATCGGCAGAGAATTCCATAACGTTATTCATTCTTTTTTCTAACATGCTTTTTTCTTTTCCTTTTTAAACCTATTTTAAGTTATAGTTCTGTCTAGTCTTATTAATGAAGTGTATTTTAAAAATCATGCTTCCCATTCATTTTGAACTGTGTATAATGTCATCTTTAAGTATTCAAATAGAGCAATTAAATAAAACTTACCAGCTAAACTAGCGTCTGTATCATCAATCTTACTTCCATCAGAACCTTTCCGACTACTGCGACTGCTTACTGATCCTCTGTGTTCACTTGTTTCAGAAAAGATAGAGGTTCTCCTGCTTCCCATGCTGGAGGCTGAGCCCCGCCTGTCAGTGTCTGACGCAAAGGATGTTCGCCTACTCCCCAAACTGGAATGCGAGTCACGTCTGTGGAAACAAATGACATCACTTGTTAATTTATTGAGTTCGGTTTTAGCCCAATAGAGTCAACGAAATTCAGCTTTTGTTTGTCCCAGTTTAGTCAGATATTTAGGACATATTTGCCGCATAAAGCAAGTTCTCCTTAAGCGAATTACAATATGAAACCAAGACAGGTACGAACTGAACTCCGTGGAAATGCATAATTGCAAATGAGGTAGCATTCCGCAAATAAACGAGGCACGTAGCCATTGGCTATGGTGGAATGTCCCTCGCCACTTTGAAGATTCAAAATGCCTTAGTTTTTCAATATTTATAACTCATAGAAAAATATCTGACTAAAACCAAGGCTGTCTCACCTTTTTTCCAAGACAAAAAACGGGGATACATATCCTTTTAGCAATGAACGCCAACTAATTTCATAAGGGCCGTGGGCGGCTCATTCTCTGAGCCAAATCACTAGACTGGAAAGTCAAATTTCATTGGTACATTTTATTAGATACTGAAAAAAAGGTAGATGAGCTTGAACTATAATTTGAAAACGACATCTAGAGTGGATAATTTTAACTAGAGTATCGATGACATGGCTTATAACAATTAAAGACAAAGGTGTTTCATGTTAAGCACTGTCAGGGTAAGCTGGATCAATTAATTATCTCTAGTTGTGTTGGGGCGGTGTTTGTATTCAGAACCAAACACATATATCATTGATTTTGGTATATTATTGTCCTTATACTACAACTCATGGAGAAGGGTCTATACACTCACGGAAAAAAACTTTAAATTAACAAATTAACAATAGAAAACTTAGGAGTGAAGAGGGGATTGGACCACCGGTAGACCGGTTAGTAAAACATTTATGTCAGTTTAAAATGCTACAATACATACATATACGCAGTATAACTTTCTTGGTGTGCGAAATGCATCCCGAAATGGGAAGCAAGACCACATTAAACAAATAACTAAACCTCTTCTTCTGATTCTGAACCGAGCAGATCAGCGTAGCGGACGACGCCAAACAAGGGTTATAAAGAATCCTTGGACCAAGATGAAATAATCCCTAAACTAAAGGTTTAGAGAAAGGAAGACCCTGGCACAAATACAATTTTTAAGAAGTTCTTTATTGTTTGAAAGGACGCCTAGAAAGTCCATCCTTAAGGCCATTGACTTGAAACCCAATGGGATCAATATAGTTCATCTAATTCTATGTCCTGACATTTTGACGAAGTCATTTAGAAGGATATAAAAGGTCATCGATGCCCTTTAGCTAATTCCCTGTTTTTTTAAGACCTGGTAGTCTTAGTCCGGTTGCGGAGCTCTTGCATAATTATAAAGTGAGGGATAGAGTATGTTTCTCGTCTGATCATTGTTTCAATTGGTACAAGGGTATATCTTCAGATTAGTGTGGGGTTCTTATCCTAAAGCACCGTTCAACATTCAACTTTGACGCCAAGATTACCATCGAAGCAGATGATTACAAATAGTTTTCTTCATATTTATTATTGGTGTGGAAACAAGTGTTAACCTTAAAACTGAATCTTATTCTATCCTGACAGGTTTGGTTTAATTAGGTAGGATAAGGTCAAACAACCCTAATAAAGGTTAATCGTTTCAATTTCAAAACATTTTTACCTGTTGTAATCAATAAGATAAATTGTTTTGTTTTAATTAACTGACTCAAGTTAATCTACATTCAAGAGTTAGTCCAGTTGCCAAGTGCCATATTTCATACCAACCTTGCAAAAATACCCTCAAGCATTTTATGATTGATTTTGGTAGATGAAGGTATCTAGAAACCCAATCTGCATGATGCCAGGCTGGCATCATTGATCAACCATAGATTTTGATGATTTTTGGTATACAGATAGTAATTTGCAACATTATTCTCAATCTTAAAATGTTTTGTCGCTTCAGCTTTGGTTTTGACCACTAAATAAAAGTATAAAACAGCTAAAATGATAGAAATTACAAAAGTCCCATACCTGAAGCGGAAAAAACACCCGATTGTCAAAA